>CM076584.1:516048722-516203761 GCA_034641835.2 Pinus albicaulis | reverse complement strand
CTCGGGTTGCATCAGCATTCTTCGGTTCACTTTTGACAGTCCATTAAGTTTCTGCCAGTGATGCCGTCCACCCTTATATGTTGCAGTTCAGTACAGCAACATCTTATATGTTGGCTCCCGAGTTGCGTGATTGTACCGTTTGTTCCACCTCTTATGATTCGGTACTTGGAGATTCAGTTACTTATTTGATCAGACATCTAGTTGCACCATCTTTGATCAGCTTTCTATATGTGATACTTGGACATTGATTCAGACTTACACTTCCGGGCCATGCTCAGATGATTCATTGTGTACTTTTAGTTCAGCTATACTTGTATACATGTTGGATCTATTCACTACTTTCTATATGATGTATTTTTGACTGAGCATGGGTATGCCCGCCTTAGCATGAGTTGACTCTCTGTTTTCTTTCATTGGTTTTTGGCAGGCTGAAATCTCGTGAAGTCCTCTCTTGTCCTTGCGAAGTTCTTTCTATGTGCATAATACATTTCGGCCATCATGTACCCCTTCTGACCTCATATATTAGGGGGCATCTTTTATAGCATCATTTCTCACCTTCACATGATTCATGATTGCTTTGATGGTTTTGGGCACCCATTCCTACAGACTTGGACAAATTCACTTAAAAACAGTGTAAAAATCCCCATACGCGACTATGCCCATACTTTTCCACGTGTATACGCGAGTCCAGCTGCACTTTTCTGTGTATGCCATTACAATTATGAAAAAATATATAATTATTCCTTATTTTCGGGCTGGGTTAATGGTTACTCAGGTAGTTCAACCACCCCAGCATGTGGCCAACTGTTTCCAACTGTTGAAACTACTTGGAGGGAGTATAAAAACCCCTCATGTGTATGGCCTAAGGGAGAGAGAGAATTTATTGATATTATACTCTGTTGGTATTCCCTATCCAAGTCCGATTCCCCGTGCCTCCTGCACTTTCCCAGTTCATTACAGGAAACCCTTGTTTCCTTGAGATGCTCATCTCCCTATATGTCATCTCGTATGCACCAGTTTGGAAGGAGTCTTAGCGAGGCAAGGGCGGGACGGATCCGGACGACGGTCTGCTCGAAGATCGTGGAAGGATTCAAGTGATCTCTCCACTCGTTACTTTTGTACATGCTATTTATAATACAGAAGTACCATCTTGTTCCCGAAATATACGTGTTAGTGTCTGCTTACATATATGAGAATATTTGTTATTTAAGCATTCATTATGATTTATCTGATGTTTTATATCGATTTCACTAACATTTAGAGTAGATATATGCTGTACAACCAGTTCTTCGTGCTTGTTTCTTCTTGTCTTTCAAGTTAAGAAGGAAGGACGGTTGCTGGGGGTTTGGACCCTGCGGGATCTGCTTCAACCGTAGGACCTACGGGTAACTTCCTCATTCTACTCTATTTAGTTTTTCTGAACATGCATGGTTGTGTGAGTCCTTCTTAAGTAGCATGCCCCTGCTCTGTGGAGGTTGTAACCCAACGAACCTCTAGGGTGATTTTCCCCGAAACAAAAAGTCATGGAGGAATATGAGGACATTTTCTCCTCACCCATAGAGGTTCCTCTATACTGTCAGGACAAGCACTCCATTTATCTGACCCCCAACACACCGCCACCTTATTTTGTCATACCTCATGCGAATACACATACATAATCCACACATGTACTATCTGAGGCAACCAAATTTATTGAACACATCCAGGACGTCCTCCAGCAAGTCCAAGATATCCTGGACAAGTCCAATTCCAAGTTCAGTAGAATTTTCCTCTCATGGACGAACTTAACAGAATGGGGACCATTTCTTTATAATGAGGGAGGAATGATCCAGGTGGATATTGGTGGCCACCCACCTATTCCATTTGGACCCGCACCATCAGTTCTTTCATTTTTTCAATTTTAGCACAACTTACTATTTTTAGCAGTTTTTCGGGTCATGAACTTTCGAAGCCATTTTGAGGCCCTCGTGATCTAGGTGGATATTGGTGGCCACCCACATATTCCATTTGAACCCCCACCATCGGTTATTTTAGTTTTTTAGTTTTAGCACAACTTACTATTTTTAACTCTTTTTTGGGTCTTGAACCTTCAGAGTCATTTTGAGGCCTTAAACAACATTTTTTTCGGAAAACCGAGAGAAACATGGGTCTATATATTGATGTTTATCACTCAAAAGTTGGATTCATCAGATAGATATTTCTAACAAGGAATGATGCACGTCAAACGGAGATAGTATGCCAAAGTTACGTCCCGAGGAAGATTGATGTACCAATTTACCCAAACAGGGACCAAAGTTTTGCCGCATCATCTCCTAGGGTTATATTTTTGGATGTTTAGTGTTTTCCGTTGCTTCTCAACAATAAATAGGCCTTCGAGCCTCATTGTAACAAAATTTAGAGGCATTTATCCGCCACATCTCTTCTCAGAGATAAGCTACCAACGCCCTAGCTAGTTTATTTCCATTATGTCTATAAGCATATTTCTGTTATTTGATATTAATGAAATGAAGTTTTATTTCCATTGCATCTCTGTGTTTATGTCTATTTCTATATTTTGTTTTGCTCTTGCATAAAGCAATATTAGAGAGGTTGCCAAATTGGAAATTACTTTGGTCGAATTTACTGTAGGAAGAATTTAGGTAGAATACTAGGGATGGATCTTCATCTAAGATAGATGATGAAGAAAATTGTGCCTTGGCTGGAAAGGCGAGGAAGGGTATGGGAAAGAAATCCTATTCCAAATCCGAGTCCGAAAAAGAAGGAAAGAAGCGCGACATGTCCAGAGTTAAGTATATTCACTGTCACAAGCATGGGCATTATGCCACTAATTGTCTACAAAAGACGAATTAAGAAGAACGCTTCAGGATCTGCAACTGGTGATGCTTTCACCTCGCAATTTGAATTGGACTTATCGCTCATCGAATGCATGTTTTCAAGTGCGATGGGACCAGTGTGGTACTTGGATAGTGGTGCATCTTTCCACATGACAGGAGACAAAGAAATTTTCAATAGCTTGGAGGAGAAGGAGCTCTAGATGCATATTGAAATGGGTGATGATGGGAGGTACAATGCTACCGGGATTGGTACAGTTACCTTCCAGAGACATTCAGGTAAAACCTTCTTATGGAAATATGTAATGCATGTAGCAAGCTTGAAAAATAATTTATTTTGAGTCACAATGTTGGAGGATATAGGTTATGATGTGGTTTTCAGTGAAGGGAAATATTTCCTTCGAAACAAATCCACAGGAAAAGCCAAGAAGATTTGGATTTGCATGTATAATCTCTACAAACTTCATGTAGATGGATGCACAACATTGATGGGTAATGCAGAAAAAGTGGTGAGCTGGGATGAGGGTGAGTTATGGCAGATGAGATTGGGCCATCTACACCACAGAGCCTTGAATGTCAGGTAGAATATATATACGGGTCTTCCCAAGGGTACTATTGTGTAGATAGACACATGCAAGGGATGTACCATGGAGAAGTATGAAAAGGTTACTTTTCACGAGAAGGAGAACTGAGCAATGAAAATCCTTGAGAGAGTTCACTCAAACATGTGTGGACCATTCTCTACAGCTTCGACATCAAAGCATAGGTATTATGTGATCTTTGTTGATAAATTTTCTAGAAAGTGCTGGATCTACTTCATGTAGAAGAAAGATCAGACGTTCTGAAATTTTTTTGAGTTCAAAGCACTGGTGGAGAGAGACATGAGGAAGCATGTGAAGGCTCTTAGGAGTGACAATGGTGGTGAGTACATATCCAATGAATTCAAGAACTTCTATAGAAAAGAAGGAATTTAGAGAGAGTTTATTATGCCTCATAACCCACAACAGAATGGAGTCACAGAAAGAAAGAACAAAATAATTATGGGTGTTGCATGAGTGATGTTGCATGATTTGAGCCTATCGTTGCATCTACAGGTAGAGGCATGCACCACAACAGTATTTGTGCAAAACCATAGTCCTCATCAGATACTTGGCATGAGTACACCAGAGGAGGCCTTTTCTGGTAAGAAACCTAATGTTTCATATTTTAAAATTTTTGGCTCATCTCTCTATTACCATATGACCAAAGATTCCAGGAAGAAGCTTGAACCAACAGCTGATATTGGGATATTTTTGGGGTACAATGATACTCCCCATAACTATTGGGTGTATTTTCCAAACAACAAGATGAAAGTTGTGAGACGGAATATAAAATTTGATGAGGAGAAATCCATGTGATTGTCCCTTGAGAGGGAGCTGGATTTGCATGAAGATGAGGAACTCTTGGTTCCAAAGGATGAGCTTGAAGATATGAATTAGCCACATACAAAGCATCATGGAGTGGAAAAAAACACTCATGCAAAGCCATCCACCAGAAATGGTAGAAGGCACACCATGGAAGCTGATAGATTGAGACTCGATGCGGTAGAGCATGTAGGAGCACCTTCTTCACTGCGCAGGTAGAGAAAGTCTCCAGACAGATTTACTGGATACATGGATCTTATGAGAAAGTGTATTCTGACAGAACCATCCTCCTTCGAGGAAGTAGTGTAGCTACTAATTTGATTTGACACTATGGTTCAAGAGTATGACTCCATCGTCAAGAACAATGCATGGGAAGTTGTCCCAAGGCCAGTCGGAAAATCAATGGTTGGATCTAGATGGATCTATAAGGTGAAGCAGGTAGTAGATGGGAGTGTGGAGAATTACAAGGCTATATTTTTAGCCCGAGCATTCTCATAAGTTGAGCTGAGTGACTATGAGGAGACTTTCACACCGGTTGCGAGATACTCATCGATTAGATCTATCCTTGAACTCTTAGTGCAAATGCGGTGGCTAATACATCAGATAGATGTGAAAACTACATTTCTCAATGGAGTTATTGAGGAAGAAGTGTAGATAGAGCAGCCAGAAGGTTTTGAGACCTTGGACAGGGAGTCGCATGTGTGCAAACTCAAGAGAGCACTGTATGGGCTGAAGCGAGCACCTCGTGCTTGGTACACCATGATTGATAGCTATTTCACCAGGTTGGGCTTCACGAAAAGTGAAGCAGATGTGAACCTATACTAGATTGTGGTTGATGGTAAGCTCTTGATTATTGTACTTTATGTTAATGATCTAATTTTGACAAGTGATGAGTATCTCATAACTTCTTGCAACGAGGATATTACATGAGAGTTTGAGATGAAGCACATGTAACTCCTTCATGACTTCCTTGGTTTGGAAAGATGGAAGCGAGATGGTGAGATATTTATTTCTCAAGGAAAGTATGCTAAAGATATTTTGAGTAAATTTCACATGAAGAGTTGTAAACCCATGGAGACTCCTCTTCCAGGAAACTGGAGGAAGGAGGATGATACTTCAAGTGAGGTAGTGGACACTACTGTTTACAGGCAACTTGTAGGTTCAGTGATGTACTTGGTGAACACCAGACCAGACACTTTCTACGTAGTTAACCATCTGAGTCAAGCTATGGCTAAACCGGCCAAGATATTTTGGAAGGTGGGGAAGTATGTCTTGAGATACCTTAGGGGAAATACAAAGTATGAATTATGTCACAGATGGATAGAGGGAGTGAAGCTTGAAAGCTTCACCAATATAGATTGGGCAGGCAATCCATCAGATAAAAAGAGCACATGAGGAGCGATCTTAAGCATAGCATCGAAAACAATTTCTTGGTACAACATGAAGCAAAGATCTGTGAAACTCAGTTCAGCCAAAGAAGAGTACAAGGAAGCAAGTCAGGCTGCATGTGAGGCCACCTGGATGAGGAAGATTCTGGTTGGTCTTTTTGGTTCTCAGATGGATCTGACGGTGATACATTATGATAACCAAATTTTTATTAACTCTTAGTTAATCTGGTATTCCATGATAGGCCCAAGCACATAGACATCTGGTACCACCATCTCAGATATTTTTTCATAGGTGCATTATGTTACTTCAGTACATTCCCACAGAACATCAGGATGTATATATTCTAACGAAGGTGCTTTCCAGGAGAAAATTCGAATACCATAGAGGCAGGATTGGGGTAGTTGATAATCCCTTTGTTGTTGAGAGGGAGTGTTTAAAAGTTAATAAGAAATGTGTGTCGAATTTATTTTTTCCTTAATTAAATTGGACAATAAAATGCAATATTATCTCATAATCACTTGTAATAGTTAACTAAGTGTCATAAACTCAGTTGGCTCATGAATTTCGAGTTGAGGGTGGTTGGTGAGGCATATAGAGTGATTCTATTAGTTATGGAATTCGAGTTTCAATTAGTGCATTAGTTTAATGAATGAGAAATAAATTAGCTTACTTTATGGAGTTAAAGTCAATTGAACTAGTTGTAACTATTTTTTGCACTAGTGAGAGATCAAGTGAATTAAATCAGATTTAATTCACATGTAGTGATCTGCCATGCAACTGATGATTTACTATTAATAACAGAATGCATGTCAGTTCCAGTGGAGACCCAGTTGAGACAAAGGTTAAAGGGATGTTAACTATCAATTGTACCATTAGTAGGTTTCCCGCATGCACTAAGAAAACCCTAGGATTTCCCATGAACATTGCGCAATTTTGGAAGGTTGAATTTCCTAAAGAATAGGGATTTTATTCCACATGAATTTTGCAAGCAAGGCGGGTTTAGCAAAGGCTAAAAATTGGCTAAGTGTTGGTCGATTTTTTCTAGATCAATGTGAGACAGTTGTGAGAGTGCAGGAGACTCTTTTGAGAAGAGTGCATTGCAATTGTTTCATGATTCCTTGGTGAATATACAACAGAAGATAGAGGTTTTTTGAGCAGTAAGCTTTCCTTAGGAAAATATCTGTGTTTTTGTTTGATTTTCTTCTTTCTTTACTTGTTGTGATTGGTGATCATATTTATTTTCAACAATTGATTTGTAGAAGGATTCAGTATCTTTCTTTAGTACATTTCTTAATCAGATTGAATCCATTGATATACATATTTTTTGTATAATTTCAACATTTCAAATTATATTTAGAAATAGAGAAGTATCAATAATCATAATATATGTTCATAATTGTTGAATGGTTGTTCTTAAATAAGCCAAAAGTATAACAAACTTAGCTTAAATAGTTTTAACATCCTATAATATTCCTAAACTATCTTGTAACACCCCCAAGTTCTATGCTTTTCAAATGAGACATTTAAACATAAATCCAAAGGGGAGTGGACCCCAGTGGATGATTATTGTGTGGATGTGGTTAAGTATTTAATTATGAAAAATAAATAAAATATTATGTATGCACTATGACCAGATGAGAACATGAGATCATATGCCTAATCCATGAGGTGATGGAAAAGGAAAAAAAGACTTTCCCCAAATCTTTCAAAAATCCTTGAAAGAAATTATTTCTAATTTAGATTTTTGAGGAAAAATCTAAATTTCCCCAATGAAGAGGAGTAGTTGGGAAGAGGTGAGAAAAAGCTGGAAAAGCTGAGGAAAAGCTTAAAGCAGCTTTAAAGAGTCCTAGAATGGGAAGCCTAGGCTAAACAGGAATAAAGCATCCTGAAATTCTGGACGCAGAATTGGAAACAGGCTTGGGGAAAGCACAGCTTAAATAAGCTGCTCCAGAACAGATTGAGGCTAGTCTGTTCAGGGGAGGATCTCTGCTCGGGGGTGAATCCTGGGAGGTAAAGAGGATTCTAAGTTTGGGAGGACTGGTCATAGTAGAGGTGTGCATGCATAAATTTGGAGATATCTGTAAGTCTGTGTTAAACATATCCCTGTTTTATGAAATTGTGATGTTATATTCCTTTATGCAATTTATGAAATTGTGATGTTATATTCCTTTATGCAATTTATGAAATTGTGATGTTATAGTACATTATGGAATGTATGAATTGTTATGTTATGTTGCATTATGCAACTGCTAGATGGATTAATGGTTCAGTAACTTATGTAATTGCAACTACAACTATTGACAGTAGAGACAAATGGTTGGGTGTAGAGATGAGTACATTGAAATAATGAAGTTTGAGATGATAGATCAATTGAGCAGCCAATATAATAACTGTGTATAGGTATAGATGGCTATCTTTTAAAGGAGTATTTAATTTCTGTGTGTATAAACAAAAGATGTTAACAAACCAGTAACCATGAACATTAAGTTCCAAACAACTAAATCTATCATAACAATACTGATGGCACAGAATTCACTGTGATCAATAACAGAAAGTAGGGAACAACAACCCTCAGCTGTGTTACAATGGAAAGAATTGTAAAAATTAGAATTTATTAAATGTAATGGTACACATATGGAGGTAGCAGTTGAACCCTAACTATGTACGAGGATCTAATACTAGGGATTCTAAACTATCCAGTTCAATATTCTCTCCCTCCATTGGAGTGAAGCAAGAGGAGCTGTTTCCTAGTTTTCCCCTGGAACAGTTGAATCTGTACCATAGTGTCACACATGTTGAATGGTTATAACAGACAAATAAGGGGGGGAAAAGCCTATTGAAAAATCTATTGTGTAATAAAAGTTTGTGTGCGGGAAGATTTTAAGCATGTGTAAAATACCATGAACAGAGCATCTGGTTACCATCCATAGAAACTACTGGGAAAGTAGTGGAGCAATGGTGGTTAACTGCGTAGAGATAGATGTATGAGAGGAGGCATACATCTATACCTCGATGCTGAAACTTTAACATATTGAAAATGTTAGCAGGCCGGCAAACTGGGAAGTTTGATTAAGGGCCTAGTGATCATCCTGAACAGAAAACCTGAGAAATACAATATATAGACATATAAGTCTACTATATGAACTGAGAAGAGGGGAGGTCAAGCCCAAAAAAAAAATCCTCCTGGAAATTCTTGTATTCCATGGTTGTCTGTAAGTACTGAAAAGAATATAAACCCCAGATAACAGTCTGCATTGTAGGTGATTCAATATAAAAACTATAATTGTTATCGACGCATAAAGCGGAGAATATTGAGTTATGTTATATGGGTAGCACTCATCACCGGGGTGATGAATATAGACCTATTATGATTATAGACCTTAAGAGAGACATGTTGAATTTTATTCAGAGTAAAATGAACCACCTATAGAAGAGGAGTTAAGAAAGTTAGGAGGAGTAACCATGAGGTATACTGGATGTTACTAAATAATGATAGAATCCCATGATATAGAGGAAAAAAAAAAATGGGTTTGGGAGACGTGACAAATGGTATCGGAGCTAAAGTTCAAAATTTGGGCAAGATATGTGCTCACAAAGAAATGGTTAACTGTTATAATTTTTTATGAATATTAAAAATATTTCTTCAAGTATACAAATATCTTGGATATACTTTCAAGTATACATGTAACAGATGGTGAGGAAGTAGAAACATTGATATGGGAGTAATATGAGGAGGCTCATATACCAGAATGGTTAAACCTATAATAGGTTTACAACTGGAAACCGATATCTCTCAGAAAAATAGCATTTCTATGTAAAATAATAGAGTGTGAAAAAAAAAAAGTTTATAATGACATATTCAGCTATTGTTCTACTATCATAGTTATGAAATTTCAGCGTTCATAAAGTGAAGATACTGAAATCATCTAAATACAGTAGAAAGGATAAATGCTGAAGTTAATGGAAAAGAAAGGGGAAAATGGTACTACCAGGAACATGCAGATGTCGAGCAAAGACTACAAGGAGGATAGGAGGTTTTCCATTCAAAAAAAACTGCTAAACTAAGTATTCCTTACTGTGATGAAAAACAAGAGAAAAATGAATTTATATTTATTCCCTAGATACATAGAAAAGGGAACTTCTAGAGATAAGATAGTGGTATGTTCCTGAAAAAAAAAAAAAAAAATTATTCTAGATAATCATGATGCTATTTATAAGGGTATAGCATTCATATCTGAAACATGTGCTACATCCAAAACATATTCTTACTCATTGACAAAACATTATATATAGAAAATCAAGTGCCTTATAAATAAGGGTTCTTTAGTCAATCATCATGGAAGACATGTAAGGATACTTTCAATGCCGAATACAAATGTCAAGCGAGTAAGTTAGCCTATGTAACTTGACTTTTAATAATCACAAACAGAAAAAAAAAAATCGACATGAGAGTAGGGCGTTAGCATTCCTAGAAATTATAGATCATTGTGAAGGTTTACATCATCTCTCCCCATTGAGTTAACCATTAGGGAAATCGAGTGAATCTTTGCTTGATATATATCATCACTTAAAAGATCGAATACATATACATGTATGTATAAAACAAAAAAAAAGAAGAGGGAAACATAGACGCCTATATCAAACCGTGGCAAGAATCCGTAACCATAGGTTTTTCTTTATAACAGGCACGCGCACTATACCCCTATATAGCTATGAATCATAAGTACAAATACACATATGTTAAATAATTTTTTTATAAAAGGGATTATTTATATATATATATGGTAGCACTTTCAAAAAGGCTTTGAACTTATATATGAATATATGAATATAGGGATATATATATATATATTCATCAAATAATATTATAAGGCTATATATATATATATATATATATATATATATATATATATATATATATATATATATATATATATATATCATGGTTACTTATACAATAAGGTTGGAAATATATATGATATATACAAACCTAGTGGATATATATATATGCTCATGAGATGTATATTGCCCAAGGCTTGAGATGTAAGTAGTATATGAGTAAGTGGAAGATGTATCCTATAAATAAGGCATTACATTGAGTTAGGCATGAATGAATGAAGGGGTAAATTAAAATTTTCCTGATGATTTACTTAAGGAAGAATATTCTTGTAATAGTGGAAGAATGATTTCTTAATTATTTATTTATATTCTTCCATTTGGTATATTTTATAAGTTTTGAGATAATGAGTAAAAGAATTTGAAAAAAAAAAAAATGGAGAAGTGATATTTCTCTCATAAGAGAAAAAAAAAAAAACAAATACAGATTTAAAAATAAAAGCATGAGAGATTTATGGGTTGCTTTTGCTAGAAAAATGGAATGCTTTTATGCATTAAAAAAAAGAAGGAATTCTTTTATGACTCAGGAAAAAGTTGGAATACTTTTATGATTTATAAAATCTTTTCCATTTTAATTAATTCTATAAGCCGATGAGAGAAATAGAAGAGGGGGACTAGCAAAGCATGAACATACAATTAAAAGTAAATGCATAAATTCTGGTGAGTCTTTGAAAAAGGGGAAACTGTGTCAAATTTATTTTTGGCATTATCAAGTATTAATATTTGAGAATGTGATGAATTATAGAAATTTCATTTATCACTAGAAAAGGAAACATGTATTCTCACTATAAAATTTTTTGGTGTAAATTTTATTAAAGTTAAATTTCTTGAGTCTTAAATTCAAAGACAGAGAAATGATGTGAAATCATACAGCTACAAACCGAGAGAAAAGAGGATGAGCTGTATTTTGGACTTGGGTGTGGGGGAAACCCATCAGCTCCAAATTTGTTCACTTAAGTTTTGAACTAGTGGATACAATTTCATGTGAGAGGTAGGCATGGAATTGTAGAGATTATTAATGAGTCTAGTTGTTACTAATTAAATTGATTAACTAACAAAAGAAACAATGAAAAGATACTATAAGTACAACTATAAAATGAGAAAGGGTAAGCATAACCATGCATATGATACAATTGTTTTCTCTCATTTATGAGTACTAATGAAAAAGTTGAAAAATTGTTTAGACAAGTGTGTAACAGGAAATTGGGCACTCTCGAAACAAAGAGGAAAAAGGTGAAGATAAATCACCTAGAAAATCCAGAAAAGCTGAACTGAACCAAGTTGCGTGAGGAAAGAATCTCACTGAAAAACAAGAAAGGATAAGTAGTGTACTAAAAGTGCACTAAAATATTATGAACCTGAACAGTTTGATTAATAATTGAATGTCTTAAGTTATTGAAATGCAGAATGCTGTTGTGAATTATCAATTATATGTACCTGATATTACTTACATTGGTATGAAATTGTGGACAGAGAAACCAGAATAAAAGATCTTCCATACAGACTTCTTGCAAAGAAGTAGGAAGAAAACCCACTGCATAAGGCATCAGTAAATAGAGTGGAGGCAGGAGAGTACTCTGCTGGAAACTAATGGCTTATACATTAGCCCTACCATTGCTTATTAAATTTCCTGATATATTTCATGTCTCCTTGTTGGAAAAGAAAAGTTATAATTTTTGTACATGATGCTTCTCACATGATTGATTTGAAATGTGGTCCAGGTGGAACCAGAAGAGGAATTTCCTTCCAAAGTCGCTTCAAAGATGAAAGCGAGAAGAAATGAATTGCGAAAGTGAACAGTAGCTCGAGTAAAGGTGCAGTGGAGCACTTTACTGCCAAAAAGCTACATGGCACAGAGAAGCTCAGATGAAGGAAAAGCATTCATAATTATGTTCAAAATCAACTAGTAGGTAGTTGTCAACACCGAGGACGGTGTTTATTTTCAGAGGGGGAATATGTAACACCCCCAAGTTCTATGCTTTTCAAATGAGACATTTGAACATAAATCCAAAGGGGAGTGGACCCCAGTGGATGATTAGTGTGTGGATGTGGTTAATTATTTAATTATGAAAAATAAATAAAATATTATGTATGCACTATGACCAGATGAGAAAATGAGATCATATGCCTAATCCATGAGGTGATGGAAAAGGAAAAAAGACTTTCCCCAAATCTTTCAAAAATCCTTGAAAGAAATTATTTCTAATTTAGATTTTTGAGAAAAATCTAAATTTCCCCAATGAAGAGGAGTAGTTGGGAAGAGGTGAGAAAAAAGCTGGAAAAGCTGAGGAAAAGCTTAAAGCAGCTTTAAAGAGTCCCAGAATGGGAAGCCTAGGCTAAACAGGAATAAAGCATCCTGAAATTCTGGACGCAGAATTGGAAACAGGCTTGGGGAAAGCACAGCTTAAATAAGCTATTCCAGAACAGATGGAGGCTAGTCTGTTCTGGGGAGGATCTCTGCTCGGGGGTGAATCCTGGGAGATAAAGAGGATTCTAAGATTGGGAGGACTGGTCATAGTAGAGGTGTGCATGCATAAATTTGGAGATATTTGTAAGTCTATGTTAAACATATCCCTGTTTTATGAAATCGTGATGTTATATTCCTTTATGTCTTATGAAATTGTGATGTTATAGTCCTTTATGCAATTTATGAAGTGGTGATGTTATAGTACATTATGGAATGTATGAATTGTTATGTTAGGTTGCATTATGCAACTGTTAGATGGATTAATGGTTCAGTAACTTATGTAATTGCAACTACCGCTATTGACAGTAGAGACAAATGGTTGGGTGTAGAGATGAGTACATTGTAATGATGAGGTTTGAGATGATAGATCAATTGAGCAGCCAATATAATAACTATGTATAGGTATAGATGGCTATCTTTTAAAGGAGTATTTAATTTCTGTGTGTATAAACAGAAGATGTTAACAAACCAGTACCCATGAACATTAAGTTCCAAACAACTAAATCTATCATAACAATACTGATGGCACAGAATTCACTGTGATCAATAACAGAAAGTAGGGAACAACAACACTCAGTTGTGTTACAATGGAAAGAATTGTAAAAATTAGAATTGACAGTATTCTATTAAATGTAATGGTACACATATGGAGGTAGCAGTTGAATCCTAACTAAGTACGAGGATCTAACACTAGGGATTCTAAACTACCCAGTTCAGTATTCTCTCCCTCCATTGGAGTGAAGCAATAGGAGTTGTTTCCTAGTTTTCCCCTGGAATAGTTGAATCTGTACCATAGTGTCACACCTGTTGAATGGTTATAACAGACAAATAAGGGGGGGAAAAAGCCTATTGAAAAATCTATTGTGTAATACAAGTTTGTGTGAGGGAAGATTGTAAGCATGTGTAAAATACCATGAACAGAGCATCTGGTTACTGTCCATAGAAACTACTGGGAAAGTAGTGGAGTAATGGTGGTTAACTGCGTGGAGATAAATGTATGCGAGGAGGCATACATCTATACCTCGATGCTGAAACTTTAACATATTGAAAATGTTAGCAGGCCGGTAAACTGGGAAGTTTGATTAAGGGCCTAGTGATCATCCTTAAGAGAAAACCTGAGAAATACAATATATAGGCATATAAGTCTACTATATGAACTGAGAAGAGGGGAGGTCAAGCCCAAAAAAAATCCTCATGGAAATTCTTGTATTCCATGGCTGTCTGTAAGTACTGAAAAGAATCTAAACTCCGGATAACAGTCTGCATTGTAGGTGATTCAGTATAAAAACTATAATTGTTATCGACGCATAAAGCGGAGAATATTGAGTTATGTTATATGGGTAGCACTCATCACCGGGGTGATGAATATAGACCTATTATGAATATCGACCTTAAGAGAGACATGCTGAATTTTATTCAGAGTAAAATGAACCACTTATAGAAGAGGAGTTAAGAAAGTTAGGAGGAGTAACCATGAGGTATATTGGATGTTACTAAATAATAATAGAATCCCATGACATATAAAAAAAAAAAATGGGTTTGGAGACGTAGTCAATCCTGAACCAAGTTGCGTGAGGAAAGAATCTCACTGAAAAACAAGAAAGGATAAGTGGTGTACTAAAAGTGCACTAAACTATTATGAACCTGAACGGTTTGATTTATAACTGAATGTCTTAAGTTATTGAAATGCAGAATGCTGTTGTGAATTATCAATTATATGTACCTGATATTACTTACATTGGTATGAATTGTGGACAGAGAAACCAGAATAAAGGATCTTCCATACAGACTTCTTGTAAAGAAGTAGGAAGAAAACCAACTGCATAAGGCATCAGTAAATATAGTGGAGGCAGGAGAGTACTCTGCTGGAAACTAATGGCTTATACATTAGCCCTACCATTGCTTATTAAATTTCCTGATATATTTTATGTCTCCTTGCTGGAAAAGAAAAGTTATAATTTTTGTACATGATGCTTCTCACATGATTGATTTGAAATGTGGTCTAGGTGGAACCAGAAGAGGAATTTCCTTCCAGAGTCGCTTCAAAGATGAAAGCGAGAAGAAATGAATTGCGAAAGTGAACAGTAGCTCGAGTAAAGGTGCAGTGGAGCACTTTACTGCTAAAAAGCTACATGGCACAGATAAGCTCAAATGAGGGAAAAGCATTCATAATTATGTTCAAAATCAACTAGTAGATAGTTGTCAACACCGAGGACGGTGTTTATTTTCAGAGGGGGAATATGTAACACCCCCAAGTTCTATGATTTTCAAATGAGACATTTGAACATAAATCCAAAGGGGAGTGGACCCCAGTGGATGATTATTGTGTGGATGTGGTTAAGTATTTAATTATGAAAAATAAATAAAATATTATGTATGCACTATGACCAGATGAGAACATGAGATCATATGCCTAATCCATGAGGTGATGGAAAAGGAAAAAAGACTTTCCCCAAATCTTTCAAAAATCCTTGAAAGAAATTATTTCTAATTTAGATTTTTGAGGAAAAATCTAAATTTCCCCAATGAAGACGAGTAGTTGGGAAGAGGTGAGAAAAAAAGCTGGAAAAGCTGAGGAAAAGCTTAAAGCAACTTTAAAGAGTCCCAGAATGGGAAGCCTAGGCTAAACAAGAATAAAGCATCCTGAAATTCTGGACGCAGAATTTGAAACAGGCTTGGGGAAAGCACAACTTAAATAAGCTGCTCCAGAACAGATTGAGGCTAGTCTGTTCTGGGGAGGATCTCTGCTCGGGGGTGAATCCTGGGAGGTAAAGAGGATTCTAAGGTTGGGAGGACTGGTCATAGTAGAGGTGTGCATGCATAAATTTGGAGATATCTGTAAGTCTGTGTTAAACATATCCCTGTTTTATGAAATCGTGATGTTATATTCCTTTATGTCTTATGAAATTGTGATGTTATAGTCCTTTATGCAATTTATGAAGTTGTGATGTTATAGTACATGATGGAATGTATGAATTGTTATGTTAGGTTGCATTATGCAACTATTAGATGGATTAATGGTTCCGTAACTTATGTAATTGCAACTACCGCTATTGACAGTAGAGACAAATGGTTGGGTGTAGAGATGAGTACATTGTAATGATGAGGTTGAGATGGTAGATCAATTAAGCAGCCAATATAGTAACTATGTATAGGTATAGATGGCTATCTTTTAAAGGAGTATTTAATTTCTGTGTGTATAAACAGAAGATGTTAACAAACCAGTACCCATGAACATTAAGTTCCAAACAACTAAATCTATCATAACAATATTGATGGCACAGAATTCACTGTGAGCAATAACAGAAAATAGGGAACAACAACCCTCCGCTGTGTTACAATGGAAAGAAGTGTAAAAATTAGAATTTACAGTATTCTATTAAATGTAATGGTACACATATGGAGGTAGAATTTGAATCCTAACTAAGTACGAGGATCTAACACTAGGGATTCTAAACTATCCAGTTCAGTATTCTCTCCCTCCATTGGAGTGAAGCAAGAGGAGCTGTTTCCTAGTTTTCCCCTGGAACAGTTGAATCTGTACCATAGTGTCACACCTGTTGAATGGTTATAACAGACAAATAAGGGGGGAAAAAGCCTATTGAAAAATCTATTGTGTAATACAAGTTTGTGTGAGGGAAGATTGTAAGCATGTGTAAAATACCATGAACAGAGCATCTGGTTACCGTCCATAGAAACTACTGGGAAAGTAGTGGAGCAATGGTGGTTAACTGCGTGGAGATAAATGTATGCGAGGAGGCATACATCTATACCTCGATGCTGAAACTTTAACATATTGAAAATGTTAGCAGGCCGGCAAACTGGGAAGTTTAATTAAGGGCCTAGTGATCATCCTGAACAGAAAACCTGAGAAATACAATATATAGGCATATAAGTCTACTATATGAACTGAGAAGAGGGGAGGTCAAGCCCAAAAAAAATCCTCATGGAAATTCTTGTATTCCATGGCTGTCTGTAAGTACTGAAAAGAATCTAAACTCCGGATAACAGTCTGCATTGTAGGTGATTCAGTATAAAAACTATAATTGTTATCGACGCATAAAGCGGAGAATATTGAGTTATGTTATATGGGTAGCACTCATCACCGGGGTGATGAATATAGACCTATTATGAATATCGACCTTAAGAGAGACATGCTGAATTTTATTCAGAGTAAAATGAACCACTTATAGAAGAGGAGTTAAGAAAGTTAGGAGGAGTAACCATGAGGTATATTGGATGTTACTAAATAATAATAGAATCCCATGATATAGAAAAAAAAAAAATGGGTTTGGGTTTTCCGGAAAATCATCCTTTTGGTTGCACAAAATATTGTAGAATCCCACTA
Organism: Pinus albicaulis; assembly: GCA_034641835.2. Classification (NCBI taxonomy): domain Eukaryota; kingdom Viridiplantae; phylum Streptophyta; class Pinopsida; order Pinales; family Pinaceae; genus Pinus; species Pinus albicaulis. The sequence continues at coordinate 516,186,427 of CM076584.1, read as the reverse complement.
AATCACAAAATTTTCCCTTTATTTAGGGATTTCTCGATGACTGGTCAAGTTTTACTAGCATTGATCAGGCATGTTCAAACTCATTTGGATTGTGCCAATAGGAGTATGTCCATCCTTGGTTACCATGCTTCTCAGATATATGTTCAGTTTCCACCTAGGTGTCTTGCACATACGACTTCAATGGAGCCATTATTGGAAATTATGTTCTAGTCAAAAATAATTTTTAATACCCAACTTTTACTATAAATTATAAAATTTAAAAGACATAATTATGTACCTTAACTGTGCAATAAGAGGCAAAAATCTGGAAAATATGACCATGGTATTGTTATCACAAAATCAGACCTGATAGGCTGCCAATCAAATCAATCTCATGTAACCGTTTCAAACCAATCTTTTGATTGAGGCTTAGCCTCCTCAACCTGAGAGGGCTCTCTCAAGGGTTAATGATTTTTTATAGAAATATAGATGGATAACTCTATGTGGGGTAATATGTAGATAAATTATAGAAATTGGTTTTAAATCACATTAGAAAGTGCTCATTGGGCTTATGGAGTAAAAATAGCTTCAGTAAAACAAAACAATCTACTCAGCATGGAAGTCAAGGCATATCAGATTTCTAGTCCTAAGAAACACATGTGAAACTATAAAACACACGATTAGTTTGTCTATGAAGGAGGTCAGAGCATCAGTGATGAATTCTGAGTAACATAAGTAAACACCACTGTAATAGGATAGTAATAAGATGCCATTAAAACAAGAACAAACTAGAACTCTTTATGATTCTTGAGTTGGCTAAGTAGAAAACTCTGTATTCAGCTGAAAACCAGTCATTTACAATAAACACAGTATTTTTGCTAAAAATGTCCAACCCTTTTATAATTCAACCTCTTAATATTTTATAGATCATTTACGATGTAGTATAACCTTATCCTTAGCTAGATACATCGAATTCCTACTTTTTGACACCTTTCCTAAACATATGACATGGTATTTATTATAAAATGGAAATTGAAAACCTAATGAACAGTCCTATTAAAAATAGGATTCAAACTCCTTAAATATACTCATAACAACCTTATCTAAACTAGATTACATCATTTTCCAACTGTATTCCCATAAGGTTGAATCGAGATGATAAGCTCCAACACTTTATGACCTCAATGATGATCTCGAATAAAATAGGAAACTGTCCCCTATTTTCTAGGCATACGATTCTTTGTTCTCTTGAGACACTTTGACTATCATGAACCCATTACTTCGAGCTTATTTGATGTTAGGAACTGAATTAACATATGTAAAAAATGTCAACAAGTCCCAACTATCCAAAACCACCATCAAACTCTTCAAAATAGCAGAAGTAAACCTACGCTACGAAAACAACACAATTTCATAACGCTTTTCATAGCGCAGCCTTTTTACCCTTTCACCTTCAAAAATTTGGATTATTTATTCCAGATTTATCTTCATTATAAATTAATACAAGAACTTCTCACATATCACTTTTCCTATTACATCATTACAAAGGAAAGGTAATAAATTTGATAGAGGAGTGTGACGCTAATTTTGAGTAGCTTAATCAGTTGTTGACATGTGCTCTAGTGCTAAATATTTCGAATTCGGAAAAAGAGTTTGTTGTATGTAAATATGGTTGCAAGAGAGGACTTGGTGGAGTCAAAAAAACTAGCAAGATAGGACTTGGAAAGGTAATATGCTATCATTCAAAAAAACTAAATGAGCATGAGTAGAGCTACACGATACATGATATTGAGTTAGCAACGATCATACATGCATTGACGTTGAGGAGGCATTATCTTCCTGGCATGAAGTTTATAATTATGAGTGATCACATTGGGTTTAGGTACTTATTTTACAAGTTGAATCTAAACAGTAGGTAGGACAGATGGTTGGCCATGATAAATGAGTTTGACTTTGAGATTATGGACATCAAGGGGAAGGAGAACAAGATCACAAATGTTATTAACAAGATGGTACATGTAAATCACATATCATCTATGAGATCCTATGGGACATAATTACAATATGGGATCTTGTAGGCAAATCATCTGGATCCAAGGTATATGGAGATTATGCATAGGTTGTAGCAGAGTACAGGTACATGTGTTGGTGCAAGTATAGGTATAGGTGCTTTTATAGGTATAGGTACAAGTGCACGTACAGGTACAGGTAAAGGTATAGGTAGTGGTACAGGTACAAGTACTGGTATAGGTGTAGGTGTATAAGATTTGGACTACCTTCTCACATGAGATGTATTGGTTAGATTTACAAATAGGATATATATGTACTGAACAATAGTGAGCTCAAGAAGGTGATATTAAGGGAGTTTCATACAAAATCATATTTTTGTCACTCGGGATACCATAAAACATTGACTGTAGTGAAGAGATTCTACTATTAGTTGAATGTAAAGAGGGATGTGGCAGATTTTGTAGCCAGATATTTAGATTTCCAGATGGTTAAGGAAAAGTGTAAGCGTCTAGGTAGACTAGTACATCTGATTGTGATTCGAGAGTGGAAATGGGAGTTTATTTCCATCGATACCATGACAGTTTTTCCAATGACATATAGACAACATGATTCCATCATGGTTGTTTTGTTCAAGTTGACAAAGGTTTCAAATCCATATCGGTGAATACTACATATTAGCTAGTGATGTAGCACAAGTGTTTATCAAATACATAGTCATATTTCATGGTGTTCCAAAGAATATTGTGTCTGACAGATGATCTAGCTAGATATTGGTGGCCACTTGCCTATTCCACTTGGGGCCCCACCATTGTTTCTTTTAGTTTTTCCATTTCCTTAATTGTAGCATAGTTCATTATTTTTAGCAGTTTTTTAGGTCCTGAACATCTAGAGCCGTTTTGAGGCCCTAAGTGACGTTTTTTGGGAAAAATGAGAGCAACATGGAAGATGCTTTGATGTTTCCCACATAAAAAGTTGTAGGCCTTGGATATATATTTATAACGAGGTATTGTGCACGTTAAACAAAGATCGCATGCCAAAGTTATGTCCCCTGGAAGTTGATGTATCAATTTACCCAAACGAGGCCCATAGTTTTGGCACTTAATCTCCTAGGGTTAGGTTTTTGGATGTTTATGGTTTTCCATTGTTTTTCAATAATAAATATTCCCTCGAGCCTCATTGTAACATAGTTCAAAGGCATGTATCCCCCACATATCTTCTCATAGATAAGCTACTAGCACCCTAACTAGTTTATTTCCATTTCGTCAGTAAAAAAATTTTAGTTCTTTGATTTTAATTGGATGAAGTGTTATTTCCACTACATCTTTTTATTTATGGTTATATGTGTTTTTTTTTGCATTCCTACATAAATCTAGATCAATAGAGAATCAAAGCTCTCTTCCAAGCTTTGGAAGGAGTTGTTTGCAGGTTTGGACATCAAGTTCGCCTTTAACACAACTTATCATCCATAGAAAGATGGGAATATTGAGAGGGTTCACAAGATAGTAGAGGATATTTTGAGGATGAATGTGATGCATAAGAAACAAAAGTGGGAAGAATATCTTCCATTAGTAGAGTTCGCCTACGACAACAGGTATCATGAGTCATTGAAGATGAGTCCATTTTAGGCATTGTATCAACAGATTTGCAACACTCATATTAGTTGGAGTGATTCGATTAAAAAGATATTGATTGGACCAGGGATATTGGCAGAAATGGAACAAGAAATGCATGTGATCAAGAAGAAATTGAAAGTAGCGCAGGATAGGGAGAAGATTTATGCATACATGAATAGGTTATTCAAGGATTTTTAGGTTGGGGATCAGGTGTACTTGTGTATCAAGCCCTAGAAGAGCTCCTTGTGGATTGGATTGTGTTACAAGCTGGAACCATGGTTTTTTGGACCATTTAGGATCATTGAGAGGATTGGGCCAGTAGCCTATCAACTTGTACTACCTTTCATAGTGAAATTCCATGATTTTTTCATATATCGTTGCTTAAGAATTATGTTAAAGATGTTGATCATGTTATTGACAGGTTTGTATTGCAAGTGGAACTAGAAGGGGAGTTCCAGCCGGTTGCAGTGCATTTTGCAGGAAATGAAGCTTATGCTCAGGAATCAAGAAATCAATCAAGTTAAAGTGTAATGGAAGAAATTTGGACCCGATGAAGCTACATGGAAGATGGAAGATCAAATGTGGGCCACACATCCTTCCTTTTTTATCAGTAGAGGCAAGGAAATTTTGGTGTAATTTTAGTATATGTTTGGTATATGTTTTGATAATGTTTTTATGTGATGTTAGGGTATATGTACTTACGTGTATGGATGTAAATACTTCCATGAGCTATGTTATAAAGCTCCAATAAGTGGGATGGGTGTCATGTAATAATAGTTGCCATTTGTTATGATGCCATCTTGATGTGCTTTTCACCAATGTGATCATTGTGAATACTTCATTGATCTATGTTATAAAGCTCCATTGGAAGTATGATTGCTTTTTAGTGGTGTTTTTGAGGGATATGTGTGATTGAACACCGAGGATGGTGTCCTGTAAGGGGGATGGTTCTGTAACAACCCTAGTGAAAATTCCTTGTAATAAAGTTAAAATAATAGCCACATTTGATGGGACACATATTCCAAGTTGAATGTTGGGAAAACATCCTAGTGTGGGTGTTCACATGGTTTATTATGGCTAAGGAAATTGGAAAAGGATATGCCTAAGGAATTAAAGAGGCAAAAAGTACTTTTGGAATGTTTATTTATGAAAATAATAGAAATTAGGAGAAAATGGAGGTAAAAGGTCAAAATTTGCACATGAGGAGGAAAATGAAGGAAAATAATGGAAAATAAATGAAATAGAGGCTTCTTCTATACAAAGGCTTATGAGGACCAGTTGGTAACTTTTTGTTGCTTCATTTTGGAGCTCTCTCATTATTCTATCTATCTCTCATACTCTTCGATACTTATAGTTTTCTTGGAGAACTCTCGAAGAGTTTGGATACTTGTTGATTGAAGAAAGAGGGAAAATAAGAAGTAGGAAATCATAATTGGACATCAGAATCAATGAATACAACGAGATTTTATTGCAGGTACCGATTTGTATGCATGATTTACTCTCTAGTTTTTCCATGCATGGTGTATGCATGTGGATTTTCCTAGCCTTTGTCATTTCCTGGATAGCCATGGTGTTGTGGGTTTATTTTTATTGATTTTTTTCTCGTTGTTTCTCATGATTCCTTTAGCTATGGGTTGAGTTATTAGTTATTGCAAGACCTGGTTGGAAAAACACTCTTGAAGCCCGATGGACAACCATGGGTTGAGTTACTAGTCCTAGAAGCCTTGGTTAGAAAAATTCTCTACAATCCCTAGGTGGGTTGAGTAACTAGTCCTAGAAGCCTTGGCTGGAAAAAGACTCTAGAAGACCTATAACAGTTGGGGTTGATATACTAGTTCTAGAAGCCCTAGTTGGAACAAACACTATGGAGCCCTCGAACAACTTAAATAGAGACCAATATGTGATGGTTGTGATGTACGGTCGTATGGTGGAGTCACTGGTAGAGGGTTGAGGTTGTTTTCCCTTTGGAAACCCTATATTGATTGTGATTGATGTCTTTGGTGAGATCCCACATTCATGCTTGGAATATGGCATGGGGGTGATTGAAGGAAGTGATACTTGGATCAGCCAATCTATGGTCAGATGGAACATGAAATTTCAATCTCTAGTTGGTTTTTACATGCATTAATTAGGAGCTCATTCCTTTGGTATTTGGTATGAAAATGTATTGTTTATTATGTGGATTCTACTGCTATCGTATCCATGGTATATTTTTCATTATTATGCTAGTTATAAGCATGTATTTTATCAGTGATGATGTATGTCTCTATCTATGTTTTTACTTGTAAATGAGTGCACAATATATTTATGGTCAAATATATTGTATTGCAACTAATGATGTAAGGGATAAATTCCTCTTAGTGATTCTCAGATAATTATGAGACCCCTATGTTTAAATATGTTGTTTACATATGTATACGCAATGTTTGTGACATTTTTGCTGAAATGCATGTCATGACTAGGAGAGCTCTAGATGATTTCCTGGTGATGTGATTGCTTACCTTTGATTTAATATTATTTATCATATCCTTGAATTGGCATGCCTGTGACTATGGCCAAAAAGGGTCAAAAATCCAGTCTCCCTCAGGGGTAAGGGGTCTTGGAGGTTGGGTTACCTCCTTGTGATGTTTTTGATGCCGTGTAATGTGTGTTTGTCTTGTTTCCATTGGTTCCACTTCCTTAAAGTCATATGGGCTCTTGAATCTCATATTTGTGGCCTCTCCTAGCATGTTTACACATGTTGGCTCATTACTTGGGTAAATGTGGGATGAGGATGTTACACTTCCATATTCCTGTTAATGATTCCTAACTTAGTTTTTCCTTTCTCCCCTTGTATCATTGTGCGCAAAATCTAACTATAAAACTCCTATTAATATCTACGAGGTAGAAATTGAATTTTTTCATGCAACATTCAAACTATATCTTATAAAGAATAAAAACCATTTTATAAAATATTCAAAATGGACACAACATAGATCAAGCCTAGCACAACAATGTTGGTATGATAATAACTATTGATAATGAACTTTTTGGAATGGGTAATCAAGAGATCTTAATATTAATAAAATAAACCTTACCTTAAAATCAATTTAATTTAGCTACAAAAATATATTTGGGGGTGATGCTAGGGATGGGATGAAGAATGAAGATTTAGAAAATGTTGATAAATTTTTCTAATATTAATAAAATAAAAGAAAAAAATATTTCTTTTAAAAAATAATAATTTAAAAATGAGTATTTATTTTTAATTTTTAAAATATATTATTGTAAATTATTCAAATAAAAAATAATGCTAAATTGATAATATTTTAAATGTATGCTATGAGTGTGAGTTTAAATGGCTGGTTTTATTAGTCCTTGCCCCTGCGAGGGACTATAGAAATCATCTGATGGTAAAATTACCTTGATTATGGCTTAGTTTGGTGAGTTTTAGTAAGTTTATTGTGACTTTAATAAAAAAATTCAGAAGATAGTTGAATATTTGTATTTTCTGGGAAGTTAAAAAGTATTTTCCTAATTTTTTGTTTACTAAACAAGATTTGATGTGCAATTCCTTTGGTGGAGCGTGATTTATCAGTGCCTAACAAAACATTTTAAAATTGAAAAAAAAGTAGTTTTGTAAATTTCCATTCAATAGGTGAGTGCTTTAACACTAACATTGTTATGCCCAACACTACTACTGCTATGCCTGTCCTTTATGTAAGTGAGGGAGTTTGGGGGGGGGGGGTGGGTGTGGGAACTACGTGTTCACTGTCATGGCTAGTTGTGCCTTGGTTATATTATTTAATAAAGTGGCCCTAATTCCCTAACCTTAGGGTTTCTCCTGTCCATATATGTCATTAAAAATATGGTACCATAGATACAAGCATAATATCATCGATTGAAAATCCATGCTCGCAACAATTCTAAACACTTTCTTGATAATTATACCTTTAGAAAAATATATGTTTTAACTTAGGGAAATTCAACGTGAAAATGTAAATTAATTATTAATCTTGTGTCATTTTTTTTATAGCGCACCTCCAATTTTGTAATGACATCAACTCTATAAATTCACGACATCCACCAAAGGTTTTGAAGTTCAAGGGTGGTCCAAAGATCATGAAATATAATATAGTTTTAACATAGAAAAATTGAGGTTAATCATCGTGCATGTCTCCTATCCTAACCTATCCTAACCTAACCTAGACTAACATTCCCCAGCCTAGCCTATCCTAGCCTATCCTAACTCACCCTAGCTTAACGTAGCCTATCCTACCTTAGCCTAACCTAACCTAACCTACCCTAGCCAAACCTAACCTAACCTAACCTAACCTAACCTAACATAGCCTAGCCTAGCCTAGCATAGCATAGCCTAGCCTGCCCTAGCCTAACATATCCTACCCTATCCTACCCTAGCATAAATTAGCCTAACCTATCCTAACCTAGGCTAGCCTAACCTAACCTCACTTAGGCTAACCTAACCTAACCTAGCCTAGCCTAATCTATCCTAACCTAGGAAGCCTAGCCTAACCTATCCTATTCTAGCCTAACGTAGGCTAGCCTAACGTAGCCTAGCCTAGCCTAGCCTAACCTAGCCTAACGTAGCCTAGCCTAGACTAGCCTAACCTAGCCTACCCTAGCCTACCCTAGCCTACCCTAGCCTAACATGCCCTAGCCTAACCTAGCTTAACCTAACCTAGCATAACCTAGACTAACCTAGCCTAACCTAACCTGGCGTAACCTAGCCTAGCCTAACGTAGCCTAGCCAAACCTACCTTAGCCTAGACTAGCCTAGCCTAGCCTAGCCTACCCTAACCTACCCTACCCTACTCTAGCCTACCTAACCTACCCTAACGTAACCTAACCTAACCTAGCCTAACCTAGACTAACCTAACCTTGCCTAGCCTACCCTAGCCTACTTTAACCTAACCTAGCCTACCATACCTTACACTATCCTAACCTAGACTAGCCTAGCCTAAGCTAGCCTAGCCCAACCTAGCCTAGCCTAGCCTAGCCTAGCTTAGCCTATCCTAGCCTAGCCTATCCTAGCCTAGCCTAGACTAGCCTAGCTTATTCTAGCCTAGCCTTGCCTAGCCTAACCTAACCTAACCTAGCTTACACTAATGTAGCCTAGCCTAGCCTAGCCTAACCTAGCCTTCCCTAGCCTATCCTAGCCTACCCTACCCTACTCTGGCCTACCTAACCTAACCTAACCTAACCTAACCTAGCTTAGCCTAACCTAGCCTAACCTAACCTAACCTCACCTGGCCTAGCCTACCTTAAGCTAACCTAACCTAGCCTAGCCTAACCTAACCTAGCCTAGCGTAGCCTAAACTAACCTACCCTAACGTAACCTAGTATAAACTAGCCTAGCCTAGCCTAACCTACTCTAGCCAAGCCTAGCCTAGCCTAGCCTAGCCTAATCTAACCTAGCCTAGCCTAGCCTAACCTACCCTAGCTTAACCTAGCTTAGCCTAGCCTAGCCTAGCTTATCCTAGCCTATCCTAGCATATTCTAGCCTAGCCTAGCCTAGCCTAGCCTAGCTTAGCCTAACCTAACTTAACCTAACCAAACGTATCCTCAACCTAGCCTAACCTAGCCTAGCCTAGCCTAGCTTAACCTAACCTACCCTAGCCTAACCTATCCTAGCCTAACCTTTCGTAGCCTAACCTAAGCTAGCCTACCCTAGCCTAACCTAACCTAGCCTATTCTAGCCTACCCTAACCTAGCCTAACTAGCCTAGCCTAACCTAGCCTAACCTAGCCTAGCCTAAACTAGCCTAGCCTAGCCTAACCTAGCCTAGCCTAGCCTAGCCTAGTCTTACCTAACCTAGCCTAAACTACCCCATACTACCCTACCCTACCCTCGCTTAGCCTAACATAACCAGTGGGAGAGGAGGCCCAACCTAGCCCAACCTAATCCACCCTAGCCTAACCTATGCTAGCTTAATTCTAACCTAGCCTACCTAGCCCACCTATCCTAACCTATCCTAGCCTATCCTAGCCTAAAGCCTAACCTAGCCTAAACCTATAGCTTGGCCTAGCCTAGCCTACCCTACCCTACCCTACTCCTACCCTAGCTTATCCTAGCCTATAGCCTAGCCTAGCCTAACCTAACTTAACCTAAGCTAACCTAACCCCAGCCCACCAGCCTAGCCTAGCCTACCCTACCCTAGCTTATCCTAGCCTATCCTAGCCTATTCTAGCCTAGCCTAGCCTAGCCTAGCTCAACTCACATAGCTTAGCCTAATCCCATAACCTTATCCCAACCTAACCTTATCCTAACTTACCCTAGACTAGCCCGGCCTAGCCTAACCTAGCCTAGCCTTACCTAATGAGCCCAACCATCACATAATTGTGCTCAGCCTAGCCCTAACTAACCTAAGCCAACCTAACCTAGCCTAGTCTAGCCTAGCCTAGCCTAGCCTAGCCTAGTCTATCCTAGCCTACCCTAGTTTACCCTTAGCCTAGCCTAACCTAACCTAGCCTATCCCAGCCCAACCTAACCTAGCCTAGCTTACTCCTAACCTTACTTGGACCTAGCCTAAGCCTAGCCTAGCTCAGCCTAACCCTAGCCTAGCCTAGCCTAGCCTAACCCTAGCCTAGCCTAGCCTAGCCTAGCCTAACCCTAGCCTACCCTAGCCTATCCTAGCTTATCTTAGCCTTTCGTAGCTTATTCTAGCCTAGCCTAGCCTAGCTTAGCCTAGCTTAGCCTAACATAACCTTAACCTAACCTAACCTACCCTAACCTATCCTAGCCTAGCCTAGCCTTCCCTAGTCTAGCCTAACCTACCCTAGCCTAGCCTAGCCTAGCCAAGCCTAGCCTAAGCTAACGTAGCCTAGCCTAGCCTGGGCTAGCTTATCCTAACCCAGCCTAGCCTAGCCTAGCCTAACCTAGCCTACCCTAACCTAACCTAGCTTAACCTAGCCTAACCTACCCTAGCCTACTCTAGCCTACCTAACCTAGCGTAGCCTAGCCTACTCTAGCCTACTTAACCTACACTAACCTAACCTAACCTAACCTAGCTGAACCTAACCTAACCTATCCTAACCTAACCTAGCCTAGCCTACCTTAGCCTACGTTACCCTAGCCTAGCCTAGCCTAGCCTAACCTAAACTAGCCTAACCTAACCTAACCTAACCTAATGTAACCTAGCCTAGCCTATCCTAGCCTAACCTAGCCTACCCTACCCTAGCCTAACCTAACCTACCCTACCGTAGCCTACCGTAGCCTATCCTATCCTATCCTAGCCTATCCTAGCCTAGCCTAGCCTAGCCTATTCTACCCTAGCCTAGCTTATCCTAACCTAACCTAACCTAACCTAACCTAACCAAGCTTACCGTAACCTAGTTTAGCCTAGCCTACCCTAATCTATCCTAGCCTAACCGAACCTAACCTAACCTAACCTAGCCTAGCCTACCCTAGTGTAGTCTTACCTAGCCTAGCCTAGCCTATCCTAACTTGACCTATCTTAGACTAACCCACTCTGTGCTAGGCTATAGCATCCTAGCCCAAGCTATCCTATCCTAGCCTATCTTATCATATCCTATCCTACACTAGGCTAAGATACCCTAAGTTACCCTAGCTTGACCTAGCCTAGTCTAACCTAGCATAGCCTAGTCTAACCTAGCTTACCCTAGCCTACCCTAGCCTAACCTACTCCTACCTAGCCTATCCTAGCCTAGTCTAGCCTATCCTAAGCTACTCTAGCCTATTCTAGCCTAACCTAGCCTACTCTACCCTACCTTAGTGTATTCTTGAGTAGCCTAGGCTAGGCTACTCAAGCTTAAGGTACTTTACTCTATATAAGAATATTAATGAAGAAATCATTCAAAAAAGAAAATAAATTAGAAGATATTAATAAAGGTTGAAATATAAGAAAAATTCTTTAAAATAAAATGAATGTATGAAAATAGAATTTAAAATATATTGAATTTAACCTTAGTAATAATGTAAATAAAAAATCTAACATGAGTTATAAGATATAAATGAAAATTTATTTTTAAATGAAAAACATATTGGTAAAACATAAAAACATAATTGAAGAAATCATTTTGAGAAATCCAATAATCTCATCTAAATTATTAGAAAAAATACATTTTTATTGGAAAAGGTCATCCAAAAATGATATTAAGAGCCACATGTTAAGTCAACTAATAATTTTAATTGAAAAAAAAAACTTACAAAACCATAAAGAAAATCATCCAAAATTGATTTTAAGAACCACATGTTAAGTCAACTAATATTTTTAATTGAAAAAAAAAAAAACTCAGAAAACTATAAAGCAAATCAACCAATACTTGTGGTTTGACTTGATAGTTGTTAGAAGGCTAGAAAAAAATAATTTATAAATAAAATGGAATTATTTAGATGCACTAAGGGAATTCTCCAATTTCCTTATTTTCTTTTCCTATTTGACCCAATTTCCAATCCAATTCAACTAAAAAAATCGGGATTTGAAAAACTAATTTATAAATAAAAATGGAATTATTTAGAATTCTCCAATTTACTTATTTCCTTCTCCAATTTGACCTAATTTCCAATTCAATTTAGTATGGTGCAACTGTTCAATTTTCTTAATAGATGAAAATATCTAATTATTTTATAGATTCATTTGTAAAATTTGAAAAACAATGTTTATTATTTTACTAATTTATAAATATTCTAAATATTTCTATTTAAAAATAAATTAAAAGCAAACTAATATTCAAATTAGATATCATTTATATAATCAAAATTCTTAAAGCATACTTCAAAAAATATCAAAGAAAAATTTAGTATGCCCAGACATTTGATTTGATATTTGATATTCAATATTCAAGTTGAACATAATCCATAGAATCAAAATCCTCAAAACATACCGTAATGTTGATAATTGTGTTATTTAAATTTATTTTTTCACTCAATATATGATTTTTGCATAAATTAGATAAGAAAAATAAATTCCAAAACATTTCAAAAAATAGCTTTAAATATAATTGGACATTTTAAATGTAAGTTTTAAGTGAATTTATTTGATTGGTTTTGTTAAGGTCAAAGTCCTTTGACTATGGATTAGTTTGTAGAGTTTTTGTGACTTTAACCAATGTTTTAGAAAATGATGAATATTTGCACTTATTGTAGATTAAAAATTATTTCCCTCATTTTTGTAAATCTTGTTTCTAATTTTCCATTTGTTGAACAAATCTAGATGTGACATTAATTTAATTGTTTGTGAGCACCTAACAAATAATTTTAAAATAGGAAAAAGACTATTTTTTGTAAACGGCCATTTTGTTAGTGATTGGTTTGACACTAACACTCACATTAACATTGTTATGCATTACATTGCAAGTACATTTCCTAGGTCCTTTACTTAAAGGAGGGAGAGGATAGGAGAGGAGAGGAGAGGAGGGGGGGGGCGTTGGGAAGGGCAGGGGGTGTTTGTAGTCATGGCTAGCTATCCCTTGGTTATGTTATCTCATTTGAATTTTTTTAGCTCTAATTTCATTCTGAACTTTTACACTTTAAGTTGTGCAGAGCAACAAGTGTATGGAACTGATGATGGGTGCATTAGAAGAGGTGTTGTGTACAGGAGAAAAAGTATGAACACAAACTTTCCTTTGCACACACGCAATTATTTTAATTTTAAGGAGAAACTTTGGATCGTGGTTTCTTATGGTTGTTCTACAAATGAATATTTGATCTACATATTTCTTATGATATCATGTTCATCCTTGTGATCTAATATCATTTTCATCGTATAAGGCAATGGCTAAGAAAAGAAAGAAAAAGGCACAAATAATTGAAAAATCAAATTTTGTTTTGATACTTAACATGGTAAATACTTTCCTCATACTAATTTTGGATTCCTAATAAAAGGAATTGCAATATATTTGTAACATGGCAATTATATTATTCCGAAGCATGGAACATAAAATATTGATACAATTGAGTATAAAAAACTACAAAATATTATCTCATCGTTGGAAACACTCACAGAACCAAATGTCGTGATTCCACATACAGAGTTATACAATATATCCACCTTTTTCTTCAGATTTTGTGTCTTTGTAATCCCCCCTATTTAGAATGACATGTGTTATTTTAAAAACCTAAAAATTGTAAATCATCATTATCATATCGCCATGTTCCATTTATATGACAATATACCTCTACCTTAAATTTCTTTTTAGGTTTTTCCTGTAGTGTTTTGTATTTATGTTGTAAGCCTGAAAAGGTTGCACTTTCTCCTTGCCAATGGTAATAAAGTCGCCCTAATTCCCTAACCTTAGGGTTTCTCCTATCCATACGAATTATAATATGTCATTAAAAATATGGTACCATAGATACAAGCATAATATCATCGATTAAAAATCCATGCTCGCAAAAATTCTAAACACTTTCTTCATAATTATACCTTTGGAAAAATATAAGTTTTAACTTAGGGAAATTCAATGTGAAAATGTAAATTAATTATTAATCTTGTGTCATTTTTTTATAGCGCACCTCCAGTTTTGTAATGACATCAACTCCAGAAATTCACGACACCCACCAAAGGTTTGGAAATTCAAGGGTGGTCCAAAGATCATGAAATATAATATAGTTTTAACATAGAAAAATTGAGGTTAATCATCGTGCATGTCTCCTATCCTAACCTATCCTAACCTAACCTAGCATAACATTCCCTAGCCTAGCCTATCCTAGCCTATTCTAACTCATCGTAGCTTAATGTAGACTATCCTAACCTACCCTAACCTAACTTACCCTAGCCAAACCTAAGAAAACCTAACCTAACCTAACCTAACATAGCTTAGCCTAGCCTAGCATAGCATAGCCTAGCCTACACTAGCCTAACCTAGCCTACCCTATCCTACCCTAGCCTAAATTAGCCTAACCTATCCTAACCTAGGCTAGCCTAACCTACCCTAACTTAGGCTAGCCTAACCTACCCTAACTTAGGCTAACCTAACATAACCTAGCCTAGCCTAACCTATCCTAACCTAGGGAGCCTAGCCTAACCTATCCTATTCTAGCCTAAAGTAGCCTAGCCTAACATAGCCTAGCCTAGCCTAGCCTAAACTAGCCTAACGTAGCCTAGCCTAGACTAGCCTAACCTAGCCTAGCCTACCCTAGCCTAGCCTACCCTAGCCTAACCTGCCCTAGCCTAACCTAGCCTAACCTACCCTAGCATAACCTAAACTAACCTAGACTAACCTAACGTGTCCTAACCTAGCCTAGCCTAACGTAGCCTAGCCTAACCTACCCTAGCCTAGACTAGCCTAGCCTAGCCTAGCCTAGCCTAACCTACCCTACCCTACTCTAGCCTACCTAACCTACCCTAACGTAACCTAACCTAACCTAGCCTAACCTAACCTTGCCTAGCCTACCCCTAACCTAACCTAGCCTAACCTAACCTTGCCTAGCCTACACTACCTTACACTATCCTAACCTACACTAGCCTTGCGTAACCTAGGCTTGCCTAGCCTAGCCTAGCCTAGCCTAGCCTAGCCTATCCTAGCCTAGCCTAGCCTAACCTAACCTAACCTAACCTAGCTTACACTAGCATAGCCTAGCCTAGCCTAGCCTAACCTAGCCTACCCTAGCCTATCCTAGCCTACCCTACCCTACTCTAGCCTACCTAACCTAACCTAACCTAACCTAACCTAGCTTAGCCTAACCTAGCCTAACCTAACCTAACCTCACCTGACCTAGCCTACCTAGCCTAGCCTAGCCTAACCTAGCCTAGCTTATCCTAGCCTATCCTAGCATAGCCTAGCCTAGCCTAGCCTAGCCTAGCTTAGCCTAACCTAACTTATCCTAACCAAACATAACCTCAACCTAGCCTATCCTAGCCTAGCCTAGCCTAGCTTAACTTAACCTACCCTACCCTAACCTATCCTAGCCTAAACTTTCGTAGCCTAACCTAAGCTATCCTACCCTGCCTAACCTAACCTAGCCTATCCTAGCCTGCCCTAACCTAGCCTAACTAGCCTAGCCTACCCTAGCCTAACTTAGCCTAACCTATCCTAACCTAGCCTGGCCTAGCCTAACCTAACCTAGCCTAGCCTAGCCTAGTCTTACCTAACCTAGCCTAAACTACCCTAGCCTACCCTACCCTACCCTAGCTTAGCCTAACATAAGCTAGCATAACCTAACCTAACCTAGCCTAACCTAACTCACCCTAGCCTAACCTATCCTAGTGTACCCTAACCTAGACTAGCATAGCCTACCTATCCTAACCTATCCTAGCCTATCCTAGCCTAGCCTAACCTAGCCTAACCCTAGCCTAGCCTAGCCTACCCTACCCTACCCAAGCCTACCCTAGCTTATCCTAGCCTATCTTAGCCTAGCCTAGCCTAGCCTAGCCTAGCTTAGCCTAACCTAGCTTAACCTAACCTAACCTAACCTTAGCCTAGCTTAGCCTAGCCTAGCCTAGCCTAGCTTATCCTAGCCTATCCTAACCTATTCTAGCCGAGCCTAGCCTAGCCTAACCTAACCTAACCTAGCTTAGCCTAACCTAGTTAACCTATCCTAACCTAACCTTATCCTAACTTACCCTAGACTAGCCTAGCCTAGCCTAACCTAGCCTAGCCTTACCTAATGGAGCCTAACCTACCGTACACTAGCCTAGCCTAGCCTAACCTAACCTAACCTAACCTAACCTAGCCTAGTCTAGCCTAGCCTAGCCTAGCCTAGCCTAGTCTATCCTAGCCTACCCTAGCTTACCCTAGCCTAGCCTAACCTAACCTAGCCTATCCCAGCCTAACCTAGCCTAGCCTAGCTTACCCTAACCTTACTTGACCTAGCCTAACTTAACCTAACCTAACCTAACCTAGCCTAGCCTAGCCTAGCCTAGCCTAACCCTAGCCTACCCTAGCGTGGCCTAGCTTATCCTAGCCCTTCCTAGCTTAGTGTAGCCTAGCATAGCCTAGCCTAGCTTAGCCTAGCTTAGCCTAACCTAACCTTAACCTAATCTAACCTACCCTAACCTATCCTAGCCTAGCCTAGCCTAGCCTTCCCTAGTCTAGCCTAGCCTTCCCTAGTCTAGCCTAGCCTAGCCTAGCCTAAGCTAACGTAGCCTAGCCTAGGCTAGGCTAGGTTATCCTAACCTAGCCTAACCTAGCCTAGCCTAACCTAGCCTAGGTTAACCTAGCCTAGCCTAGCCTACCCTAGCCTACCCTAGCCTAACCTAACCTATCATAGCCTACCTTAGCCTACCTTAACCTACCCTAGCCTAGCCTAGCCTAACCTAACCTAGCCTAACCTAACCTAACCTAATGTAACCTAGCCTAGCCGATCCTAGCCTAACCTACCCTACCCTACCCTAGCCTAACCTAACCTACCCTAGCCTAGCCTACCCTAGCCTATCCTATCCTATCCTAGCCTAGCCTAGCCTAGCCTATTCTACCCTAGCCTAGCTTATCCTAACCTAACCTAACCTAACCTAGCTTACCGTAACCTAGTTTAGCCTAGCCTACCCTAACCTATCCTAGCCTAGCCGAACCTAACCTAACCTAACCTAGCCTACCCTAGTGTAGTCTTACCTAGCCTAGCCTAGCCTATCTTAACTTGACCTAGCTTAGACTAACCCACTCCATGCTAGGCTATAGTATCCTAGCCTAACCTATCCTATCCTAGCCTATCTTATCCTATCCAACCAATGAACCAATGAACAGGGTTTCCTGTGAGACCCTGCAGGTTGATTTTAGTAGTACCTGACACATAGAACAGTTGATTAAAAGAAGGCGCAAACCTTAAAAGAAAGCAATTAAAAGAAGGCCCAAACCTTATCAGTCAAATCTTTTAATAATATGATTAAACTAATCTCATAAAACTATAAATCAATGGGAAAAAAGAACAAATATCATGTTTGTGTGCGATAATACTCCTTAGAAATTGATCATAAAAATACGCAATATCAATGTTTACTGCACAGTTTGCCTCCGCAAATTCTGCACAATATGCAATATGGATGGTGCTTTGACCCCGCAAATTCCCAATGCAAGCATCACTGCCTGCATTCCAGAGGAGTAATGGAACATGGGGCCTTCGTGGGTTGCGCTCCATTTGTCCAGATTCTTTTGAGTGGTCTCGAAAAAAATCTTGAACACGAGGATTCTTTCTGGTGGTATCTAAACAAATCTTGAACACTGGGATTCTTTCGGGTGGTCTTGAAGCGTTGCAGCCAACGCAATCCAAATTCTTAGAGCACTTTTTGATTTATGAAAAGAAAAAATGAAAGTGCAGGTGGAAATCTCACCATCGAGCCAGAACGTGCTGGAAGGAATATTGGAGAAAATGTCCAAGGTGGGAGGAATATTGAAGAAAATGGCGAAGATTCAGAAAGGTTACTGGTTCGATCTTGTCCAGAAGGGCAACAAGATTGGATTCAAGAACAACCTGTTAACAAAAAAAAATTACCAAAGAAACCTACATGTAAAAATTAAAAATCCAGGAATACCCAAACCTAGCTGTAAAAATCTAGAACTCCAAACCTATATGTAATTTACTGAAATGAATGTAAACCAAACCTAGCATCCTGGTCCGCTGGGAGCCATCAATGTGGCGAGTGCCTCCTCCTCCCCACACCGAAGGGCATCATCGTAATTCCATTCACTCAGGTACTTTCCTTCTCGTCATTGAACTTGAACTTGTGAACATCATAATCAAAATCCTGATTATATAGCTTTTTTTCAAAATCCTCATTATATAGCTTTTTTAATCAACGGCTAATTTGTTAGTGGCCCTGCCACGTCCTCCCTACCATATCCGTTTGGAGGGAAATGCGCTGTCATTTTTTTTTAGCGTAGGGATCGCACCACATCATTATATCTGTTTGGATTATTTTCAATATTAAAAGGAATATGACACTCTATTTTCTAATATTCAAATATCACAAAATTTCTTAATGAGTATAATAATTTTAGCAAGAAAATACACATAAATATGCCATGGGTTTTTCTAATATTTAAATATCACGAAATTCCTTAATAAGCACAATAATTTTAACAAGAAAATAGATATAAATATTCGATGGTTTTTTTTCATTGGTGTTTTATAAGGAAATCTAGGGAGGCTTAAAATCCAAGGGAGGCTTAAGAGAACTAATATAGATTACAATATTTCTTTTAAAGCTAGATTTAGTGAAGAAAGAAATATCTTAACCCAATTACAAATGTTTGGAGAACTCAATTCTAATTATCAAATGGATCTGTGAAGAAATTGCTGAGAATTTTTCCTTACCAACCCTTCAATAATAAATTTTTGTATCTACATACCTCTTTTACTTATACTTCTATAACTCACATTTATATGAATACAAATAATGTTGTATATGGATTTGAAATTGGATTGAAGCAAAGTACCTACATTATCTCAATAATCTAGAATCAACACATCTAAAAAAAAAAAAAAACATAAACCGTGGACCCCAACTTCAGCAATTTCATTGTTAGATTTTGTAGTGCAGTGCACTACAAAATCCATAATGCCATAAAATGTCATAATGGTAAAGGATGCACAGAGCGATTGAGATTTCTGGCATTTTGATTGTCATTGTCCTCCACAAAACTTGACATGCAAATAATACATGACCGTTTCTCTCCTCCTTCCTACATTGAAAATGAAGAACCTGTAAATAAGAAAGGTCGAGGTATGAGCCGAGTTGCAACATGAAAAACCCTATTTCATTGGCTTATCCTAACCTACCCTTCTTCACTTATCTCATCATCTTCAAGAAACCTTGAATGATTGTCATCATTTGTCTCCTCTTCAACAATCCCTACATGAATCACGCTTTGTTCTTCACTTATTTCATCCTCATGATTGTCATCATTTTTCTCCCAATCATCTGTTATCGCAATTATTAAGGGACACCTGAGTTCATCCATCATTTCGTGCCCCAACTGCAAACCCTGTTGATGCCGGCAACTCTCCAAATCCCGGAGCGATCTGTTCGGCATTTCCTACACTATGTTCTGCATAAACCCTGTATCGAGCTCGTCCTTCCATATTGAAATGGGTAAAACCCTAGCCTAATTTAGAGAGTGATAATAGCGATGGGATGGAGAATGTCGATTTAGAAATGTTGATAATTTTTTTTAATATATATATAAAATTTTAAATTATTGTTTAAATAAAAATCATAATAATATTAAATTTATATAATTTTAAGGAAGTCTCAATATTGAATTGTGTTATTTAAATTTATTTTTTCACTCAATATATGATTTTTGCATAAATTAGATAAGAAAAATAAATTCCAAAACTTTTCAAAAAATAGCTTTAAATATAATTGGAAATTTTAAATGTAATTTTTCAGTGAATATATTTGATTGGTTTTATTAAGGTCAAAGTCCTTTGACTATGGATTAGTTTGTAGAGTTTTTGTGACTTTAACCAATGTTTTAGAAAATGATGAATATTTGCACTTATTGTAGATTAAAATTTATTTCCCTAATTTTTGTAAATCTTATTTCTAATTTTCCATTTTTTGAACAAATCTAGATGTGACATTAATTTAATTGTTTGTGAGCACCTAACAAATAATTTTAAAATAGGAAAAAGACTATTTTTTGTAAATGGCCATTCTGTTAGTGATTGGTTTTACACTAACACTCACATTAACATTGCTATGCATTACATTGCTAGTACATTTCCTATATCCTTTACTTAAAGGAGGGAGAGGAGAGGAGAGGGGAGGGGGGAGGGGGGGGGGTTGGGAAGGGCAGGGGGTGTTTGTAGTCATGGCTAGCTATCCCTTGGTTATGTTATCTCATTTGATTTTTTTTAGTTCTAATTTCATTTTTAACTTTTACACTTTAAGTTGTGCAGAACAACAAGTGTATAGAACTAATGATGGGTGCATTAGAAGAGGTGTTGTGTACAGGAGAAAAAGTATGAACACAAACCTTCCTTTGCACACACGCAATTATTTTAATTTTAAGGAGAAACTTTGGATCGTGGTTTCTTATGGTTTTTCTACAAATGAATATTTGATCTACGTCTTTCTTATGATATCATGTTCATCCTTGTGATTTAATATCATTTTCATCGTATAAGGCAATGGCTAAGAAAAGAAAGAAAAATGCACAAATAATTGAGAAATCAAATTTTGTTGTGATACTTAACATGGTAAATACTTTTCTTATACTAATTTTGGATTCCTGATAAAAGGAATTGCAATATATTTGTAACATGGAAATTATATTATTGAGAAGCATGGAACATAAAATATTGATACACTTGAGTACAAAAAATTACAAACTATTATCTCATCGTTGGAAACACTCACAGAACCAAATGTTGTGATTCCACATACAGAGTTATACAATATATCCACCTTTTTCTTTAGATTTTTTGTCTTTGTAATCCCCCCTATTTAGAATGACATGTGTTATTTTAAAAACCTAAAAATTGTAAATCATCATTATCATATTGCCATGTTCCATTTATATGACAATATACCTATACCTTAAATTTCTCTTTAGTTTTTTACTGTAGTGTTTTGTATTTATGTTGTAAGCCTGAAAAGGTTGCACTTTCTCCTTGCCAATGCTAATAAATTGGCCCTAATTCCCTAACCTTAGGGTTTCTCCTATCCATACGAATTATAATATTTCATTAAAAATATGGTACCATAGATACAAGCATAATATCATTGATTAAAAATCCATGCTCGCAACAATTCTAAACACTTTCTTGATAATTATACCTTTAGAAAAATATATGTTTTAACTTAGGGAAATTCAATGTGAAAATGTAAATTAATTATTAATCTTGTGTCATTTTTTTATAGCGTACCTCTGGTTTTGTAATGACATCAAACTAGAAATTCACGACATCCACCAAAGGTTTGGAAATTCAAGGGTGGTCCAAGGATCATGAAATATAATATAGTTTAACAAAGAAAAATTGAGGTTAATCATCATGCATGTCTCCTATCCTAACCTATCCTAACCTAACCTAGCCTAACATTCCCTAGCCTAGCCTATCCTAGCCTATCCTAACTCACCCTAGCTTAACGTAGCCTATCCTACCCTACCCTAACCTAACCTAACCTACCCTAGCCTAACCTAACCTAACCTAACCTAACCTAACCTAACCTAACATAGCCTAGCCTAACCTAGCATAGGCTAGCCTAGCCTACCCTAGCCTTACGTAGCCTACCCTATCCTACCCTAGCCTAAATTAGCCTAACCTATCCTAACCTAGGCTAGCCTAACCTACCCTAACTTAGGCTAACCTAACCTAACCTAGCCTAGCCTAACCTATCCTAACCTAGGGAGCCTAGCCTAACCTATCCTATTCTAGCCTAACGTAGTCTAGCCTAGCCTAGCCTAACCTAGCCTAACGTAGCCTAGCCTAGACTAGCCTAACGTAGCCTAGCCTAGCCTAGCCTAGCCTACCCTAGCCTAACTTGCCCTAGCCTAACATAGCCTAACCTACCCTAGCATAACCTAGACTAACCTAGCCTAACCTAACCTGGCCTAACCTAGCCTAGCCTAACGTAGCCTAGCCTAACCTACCCTAGCCTAGACTAGCCTAGCCTAGCCTAGCCTACCCTAACCTACCCTACCCTACTTTAGCCTACCTAACCTACCCTAATGTATCCTAACCTAACCTAGCCTAACCTAACCTTGCCTACCCTACCCTACCCTAGTTTAACCTAACCTAGCCTACCCTACATTACAGTATCCTAACCTAGACTAACCTAGCCTAACCTAGCCTAGCCTAACCTACACTAGCCTAGCCTAGCCTACCCTAGCTTAGCCTATCCTAGGCTGGCCTATCCTAGCCTAGCCTAGCCTAGCCTAGCTTATTCTAGCCTAGCCTAGCCTAGCCTAACCTAACCTAACCTAGCTTACACTAACGTAGCCTAGCCTAGCCTAGCCTATCCTACCCTATCCTAGCCGATCCTAGCCTACCCTACCCTACTCTAGCCTACCTAACCTAACCTAACCTAACTCAACCTAGCGTAGCCTAACCTAGCCTAACCTAACCTAACCTCACGTGACCTAGCCTACCTTAAACTAACTTAACCTAGACTAGCCTAACCTAACCTAGCCTAGCGTAGCCTAAACTAACCTACCCTAACGTAACCTAGCATAATCTAGCCTAGCCTAGCCTAACCTACTCTAGCCATGCCTAGCCTAGCATAGCCTAGCCTAATCTAACCTAGCCAAGCCTAGCCTAACCTACCCTAGCTTAACCTAGCCTAGCCTAGCCTAGCCAAGCTTATCCTATCCTATCGTAGCATATTCTAGCCTAGCCTAGCCTAGCCTAGCCTAGCTTAGCCTAACCTAACTTAACCTAACCAAACGTATCCTCAACCTAGCCTAACCTAGCCTAGCCTAGCCTACCTTAACCTTACCTACCCTAGCCTAACCTATCCTAGCCTAACCTTTCGTAGCCTAACCTAAGCTAGCCTACACTAGCCTAACCTAACCTAGCCTATCCTAGCCTGCCCTAACCTAGCCTAACTAGCCTAGCCTAGCCTAGCCTAGCCTAACCTAGCCTAACCTAACCTAGCCTAGCCTAGCCTAACCTAGCCTAGCCTATCCTAGCCTAGTCTTAACTAACCTAGCCTAAACTACCCTAGCCTACCCTACCCTACCCTAGCTTAGCCTAACATAACCTAGCCTAACCTAACCTAACCTAGCCTAACCTAACTCACCCTAGCCTAACCTATCATAGCGTACCCTAACCTAGCCTAGCCTAGCCTACCTATCCTAACCTATCCTAGCCTAGCCTAACCTAGCCTAACCCTAGCCTAGCCTAGCGTAGCCTAGCCTAGCCTACCCTATCCTATCTTATCCTAGCCTATCTTAGAGTATACTAGCCTAGCCTAGCCTAGCCTAGCCTAGCTTAGCCTAACCTAACTTAACCTAACCTAACCTAACCTTAGCCTAGCTTAGCCTAGCCTACCCTAGCCTACCCTAGCCAACCGTAGGCTAGCCTAGCGTACCCTAGCTTATCCTAGCCTATCCTAGCCTATTCTAGCCTAGCCTAGCCTAGCCTAGCCTAACCTAACCTAGCTTAGCCTAACCTAGCTAACCTATCCTAACCTAACCTTATCCTAACTTACCCTAGACTAGCCTAGCCTAGCCTAATGTAGCGTAGCCTTACCTAATGGAGCCTAACCTACCGTACACTAGCCTAGCCTAGCCTAACCTAACCTAACCTAACCTAACCTAGCCTAACCTAGCCTAGCCTAGTCTATCCTAGCCTACCCTAGCTTACCCTAGCCTAGCCTAACCTAACCTAGCCTATCCCAGGCTAACCTTACCTAGCCTAGCTTACCCTAACCTTACTTGACCTAGCATAATTTAACCTAACCTAACCTAACCTAGCCTAGCCTAGCCTAGCCTAGCCTAACCCTAGCCTAGCCTAGCCTAGCCTAGCTTATCCTAGCCTTTCCTAGCTTATTCTAGCCTAGCCTAACCTAGCCTATCTTAGGCTAGCTTAGCCTAACCTAACCTTAACCTAACCTAACCTACCCTAACCTATCCTAGCCTAGCATAGCCTTTGCTAGTCTAGCCTAACCTACCCTAGCCTAGCCTAGCCTAGCCTAAGCTAACGTAGCCTAGCCTAGCCTAGGCTAGCTTATCCTAACCTAGCCTAGCCTAGCCTACCCTAACCTAGCCTAGCCTAACCTAACCTAGCTTAACCTAGCCTAGCCTACCCTAGCCTAGCCTACCCTAGCCTACTCTAGCCTACCTAACGTAGCCTAGCCTAGCCTACTCTAGCCTACATAACCTACACTAACCTAACCTAACCTAACCTAACCTAGCTTAACCTAGCCTAACCTATCCTAACCTAACCTATCCTAGCCTACCTTAGCCTACCTTAACCTACCCTAGCCTAGCCTAGCCTAACCTAACCTAGCCTAACCTAACCTAACCTAATGTAACGTAGCCTAGCCTATCCTAGCCTAACCTACCCTACCTTACCCT
Organism: Pinus albicaulis; assembly: GCA_034641835.2. Lineage (NCBI taxonomy): Eukaryota > Viridiplantae > Streptophyta > Pinopsida > Pinales > Pinaceae > Pinus > Pinus albicaulis. Next base: position 516,161,907 of record CM076584.1, on the reverse strand, counting down.
ATCCTAACCTAACCTACCATACCGTAGCCTACCCTACCCTATCCTATCCTATCCTAGCCTAGCCTAGCCTAGCCTAATCTACCCTAGCCTAGCTTATGCTAACCTAACCTAACCTAACCTAGCTGACCGTAACCTAGTTTAGCCTAGCCTACCCTAACCTATCCTAGCCTAGCCAAACCTAACCTAACCTAACCTAGCCTACCCTAGTGTAGTCTTACCTAGCCTAGCCTAGCCTATCCTAACTTGACCTAGCTTAGACTAACCCACTCTATGCTAGGCTATAGTATCCTAGCCTAACCTATCCTATCCTAGCCTATCTTATCCTATCCTAGCCTAGACTAGCCTAAGCTACCCTAAGTTACGCTAGCTTGACCTAGCCTAGTCTAACCTAGCATAGCCTAGTCTAACCTAGCTTACTCTAGCCTACCCTAGCCTAACCTACTCTTACCTAGCCTATCCTAGTCTAGTCTAGCCTATCCTAAGCTACTCTAGCCTATTCTAGCCTAACCTAGCCTACTCTACCTTACCTTTGTGTATTCTTGGTAGCCTAGGCTAGGCTACTCAAGCTTAAGGTACTTTACTCTATATTAGAATATTAATGAAGAAATCATTCAAAAAAATAAATAAATTAAAAGATATTAATAAAAGTTTAAATATAAGAAAAATTGGAATCTAAGCTTCTATGATCCATAATATAAATTAGTAGAAATTTTTTCGGTAATAATCACATGCAAAAGAACATGGTCGACGCATTCGAACCAACCAGTGTGGTTCATCATCAGGACTATGTGATGATGAACCACACTGGTTGGTTCGAAATGCGTCGACCATGTTCTTTTGCATGTGATTATTACTGAAAAAATTTCTACTAATTTATAAGAAAAATTCTTGAAAATAAAATGAATGTATGAAAATAGAATTTAAAATACATTGAATTTAATCATAGTAATAATGTAAAAACAAAATCTAACATGATTTATAAGATATAAATGAAAAACATATTGGTAGAACATAAAAACATAATTGAAGAAATCATTTTGAGAAATTCAATAATCTCATCTAAATTATTAGAAAAAATACATTTTTATTGGAAAAGATCATCCAAAAATGATATTAAGAGCCACATGTTAAGTCAACTAATATTTTTAATTGAAAAAAAAACTACAAAACCATAAAGCAAATCATCCAAAATTTATTTTAAGAACCACATGTTAAGTCAACTAATATTTTTAATTGAAAAAAAAAAAAAATCAGAAAACTACAAAGCAAATCAACCAATACTTGTGGTTTGACTTGATAGTTGTTAGAAGGCTAGAAAAAAATAATTTATAAATAAAATGGAATTATTTAGATGCACTAAGGGAATTCTTCAATTTCCTTATTTTCTTTTCCTATTTGACCCAATTTCCAATCCAATTCAACTTAAAAAAACTCACAAAACTATAAGGCTAACCAACCAATATTTGTGGTTTGACTTTCTGGTTATTAAAAAGATCTGAAAAATTAATTTATAAATAAAAATGGAATTATTTAGAATTCTCCAATTTACTTATTTCCTTCTCCAATTTCACCTAATTTCCAATTCAATTTAGTATGGTGCGACTGTTCAATATGCTTAATAGATGAAAATATCTAATTATTTTATAGATTCATTTGTAAAATTTGAAAAACAATGTTTAATATTTTACTAATTTATAAATATTTTAAATATTTCTATTTAAAAAGAAATTAAAAGAAAACTAATATTCAAATTAGATATCATTTATATAATCAAAATTCTTAAAGCATACTTCAAAAAATATCAAAGAAAAATTTAGTATGCCCAGACATTTGATTTGATATTTGATATTCAATATTCAAGTTGAATATAATCCATAGAATCAAAATCCTCAAAACATACTATAAAAAATATCAAAGAAAATTCAGTATAACCAGAGATTTGATTGATATTTGATAGATCAAACAAAGAAATATCTAAATTACAGCCAAGAAATGAGAGACAAAGAGATTGCACCAACTGATATGAATTAATAAGAAACTATGGCATATGTGATACCCCAGGACAGAAGGAAAATGGAATACTAAAACTAAGAGGAGTAGACTGGTTTTTGTTTTAAGAGTAAACCGAGAAAATATAGTTGTAATCCAAAAAAAATAAGTGATATTACAAACAAGTATTAATTCGAAAATTATAGAACCACCAGAAAATGAAAAATGAAAAAAAATAACGACGCATCTATAATTCTTTGAAATGGGTTTGCTTGAGACTTTTAGTTCAAGAAACACGAAACGAAAAGGTTGAAACTTCCAGAGCAAAATTAGGTTTCTTGAGGATCTTGTTTACAACCAATGAACAGGGTTTCCTGTGAGACCTTGCAGGTTGATTTTAGTAGTACCTGACACATAGAACAATTGATTAAAAGAAGGCGCAAACCTTAAAAGAAAGCAATTAAAAGAAGGCCCAAACCTTATCAATCAAATCTTTTAATAATATGATTAAACTAATCTCATAAAACTATACATCGACGGAAAAAAAAGAACAGAGATCATGTTTGTGTGCCATAATATTCCTTAGAAATTGATCATAAAAATACGCAATATCAATGTATACTGCACAGTTTGCCTCCGTAAATTCTGCACAATATGCAATATGGATGGTGCTTTTCCACCGCAAATTCCCAATGCAAGCATTACAGCCTGCATTCCAGAGGAGTAATGGAACATGGGGCCTTCGTGGGCTGCGCTCCATTCATCCAGATTATTTCCAGTGGTCTCGAGAAAAATATTGAACACGGGGATTCTTTCCGGTGGTCTCGAGGTGTTGCAGCCAAGGAAATCCAAATTCTTAGAGCACTTTTTGATTTATAAAAAGAAAAAATGAAAGTGCAGGTGGAAATCTCACCATCGAGGCAGAACGTGGTGGAAGGAATATTGGAGAAAATGTCCAAGGTGGGAGGAATATTGAAGAAAATGGCGAAGATTCAGAAAGGTTATTGGTTCGATCTTGTCCAGCAGGGCAACAAGATTGGATTCAAAAACAACCTGTTAACAAAGAAAAGTTACCAAAGAAACCTACATGTAAAAATTAAAAATCCAGGAATACCCAAACCTAGCTGTAAAAATCCAGAAAGACCTGTAAACTCTATATGTAATTTATTGAAATGAATGTAAACCAAACCTAGCATCCTGGGCCGCTGGGAGCCATCAATGTGGCGAGTGCCTCCTCCTCCACGCACCGAAGGGCATCATTGTAATTCCATTCACTCAGGTACCATCCTTCTCGTCATTGAACTTGAACTTTTGAACATCATAATCAAAATCCTCATTATATAGCTTTTTTAATCAACGGCTAATTTGTTAGTGGCCCTGCCACGTCCTCGCTACCCTAGCCGTTTGGAGGGAAGTGCGCTGTCATTTTTTTTTAAGCTTAGGGATCGCACCACATCATTATATCTGTTTGGATTATTTTCAATATTAAAAGGAATATGACAGTCTATTTTCTAATATTCAAATATCACAAAATTTCCTAATATGTATAATAATTTTAACAAGAAAATAGATATAAATATGCAATGGGTTTTTCTAATATTCAAATATCAAGAAATTCCTTAATAATCACAATAATTTTAACAAGAAAATATATATAAATATTCGATGGCTTTTTTTCATTGGTGTTTTATAAGGAAATCCAAGGAGGCTTAAAATCCATGGGACGCTTAAGAGAACTAATATACATTACAATATTTCTTTTAAAGCTAGATCTAGTGAAGAAATAAATATCTCAACCCAATTACAAATGTTTGGAGAACTCAATGCTAATTATCAAATGGATCTGTGAAGAAATTTCTCAGAATTTTTCCTTACCAACCCTTCAATAATAAATTTTTGTATCTACATACCTCTTTTAAATATACTTCTATAACTCACATTTATAAGAATACAAATAATGTTGTATATGGATTTGAAATTGGATTGAAGCAAAGTACCTACATTATCTCAATAATCTAGAATCAACACATTTAAAAAAACAAAAAACCATAAATAGTGGACCCCAACTTCAGCAATTTCATTGTTAGATTTTGTAGTGCACTGCACTACAAAATCCATCATGTCATGAAATGTCATAATGGTAAAGGATGCACAGAGCGATTGCGATTTCTGGCATTTTGATTGTCATTGTCCTCCACAAAACTTGACATGCAAATAATACATGACCGTTTCTCTCCTCCTTCCTACATTGAAAATGAAGAACCTGTAAATAAGAAAGGTCGAGGTATGAGCCAAGTTGCAACATGAAAAACCCTATTTCATTGGCTACGAATCCACAAAACTCTCCAAAAAAAATATATGAAGAGAGACAATTTAAAAAAAAAAAAACTGAACTAAGATATCGAATCTCTTACCTAGAATCTCGTCCACTATGATTCAAACACTCTGAACCCTATATATGAAACAGCTACAATGATTAGCATAAATATATCAAGGAATAAGAAGTTTAATATATAGTAACACTATCTAGGAAAACTTTGTGTTACCTACTAGTTGGAAAACACACCAGGGTATGAGTCGAGTTGCAACAAGAAAAACCCTATTTCATTTGCTACGAATCCACAAAACTCTCCACCCTCGAGAAATTGATTGTTTCTCTCCTCCTTCTTCTTCATCTATTTCGATTGGTTCACACCAACACTCCAATATTTGTGCCCTTAATTCTTCTTCACTTATCTCATCATCTTCAAGAAACCCTGAATGATTGTCATCATTTGTCTCCTCTTCAACAATCCCTACATGAATCACGCTTTCTTCTTCACTTATTTCATCCTCATGATTGTCATCATTTTTCTCCCAATCATGTGTCATCACAATTGGTAAGGGACGCCTGAGTTGATCCATCATTTCGTGCCCCAACTACAAACCCTGTTGCTGCCGGCAACTCTCCAAATCCGGGCGCGATCTGTTCGACATTCCCTACACTACGTTCTACATCAACCCCTGTATCGAGCTCGTCATTCCATATTGAAATGGGTAAAACCATACCTTAAACTCAATTCAATTTACTTACAAAAGAGTGATAATAGTGATGGGATGGAGAAATGTTGATATTTTTTTTCAATTTTAAATTATTGTTTAAATAAAATAATAATAATATTAAATTGATATAATTTTAAGGAATGGTCTCAATATTGAATTGTGTTATTTAAATTTATTTTTTCACTCAATATATGATTTTTGCATAAATTAGATAAGAAAAATAAATTCCAAAACTTTTCAAAAAATAGCTTTAAATATAATCGGACATTTTAAATGTAAGTTTTAGGTGAATTTATTTGATTGGTTTTATTAAGGTCAAAGTCCTTTGACTATGGATTAGTTTGTAGAGTTTTTGTGACTTTAACCAATGTTTTAGAAAATGATGAATATTTGCACTTATTGTAGATCAAAAATTATTTCCCTAATGTTTGTAAATCTTATTTCTAATTTTCCATTTGTTGAACAAATCTAGATGTGACATTAATTTAATTGTTTGTGAGCAGCTAACAAATAATTTTAAAATAGGAAAAAGACTATTTTTTGTAAATGGCCATTCTGTTAATGATTGGTTTGACACTAACACTCACATTAACATTGTTATGCATTGCATTGCTAGTACATTTCCTAGATCCTTTACTTAAAGGAGGGAGAGGAGAGGAGAGGGGGGAGGGGGGCATTGGGAAGGGCAGGGGGTGTTTGTAGTCATGGCTAGCTATCCCTTGGTTATGTTATCTCATTTGAATATTTTTACGTCTAATTTCATTTTGAAAATTTACACTTTAAGTTGTGCAGAACATCAAGTGTATGGAACTAATGATGGGTGCATTAGAAGAGGTGTTGTGTACAGGAGAAAAAGTATGAACACAAACTTTCCTTTGCACACACGCAATTATTTTAATTTTAAGGAGAAACTTTGGATCGTGGTTTGTTATGGTTGTTCTACAAATGAATATTTGATCTACATCTTTCTTATGATATCATGTTCATCCTTGTGATCTAATATCATTTTAATAGTATAAGGCAATGGCTAAGAAAAGAAAGAAAAAGGCACAAATAATTGAGAAATCAAATTTTGTTGTGATACTTAACATGGTAAATACTTTTCTTATACTAATTTTTGATTCCCAATAAAAGGAATTGCAATATATTTGTAACATGGAAATTATATTATTGAGAAGCATGGAACATAAAATATTGATACAATTGAGTACAAAAAATTACAATCTATTATCTCATCGTTGGAAACACTCACAGAACCAAATGTCGTGATTCCAGATACAGAGTTATACAATATATCCACCTTTTTCTTTAGATTTTTTGTCTTTGTAATCCCCCCTATTTAGAATGACATGTGTTATTTTGAAAACCTAAAAATTGTAAATCATCATTATCATATCACCATGTTCCATTTATATGACAATATACCTCTACCTTAAATTTCTTTTTAGGTTTTTCGTGTAGGGTTTTGTATTTATGTTGTAAGCCTGAAAAGGTTGCACTTTCTCCTTGCCAATGCTAATAAAGTGGCCCTAATTCCCTAACGTTAGGGTTTCTCGTGTCCATACGAATTATAATATGTCATTAAAAATATGGTACCATAGATACAAGCATAATATCATCGATTAAAAATCCATGCTCGCAACAATTATAAACACTTTATTGATAATTATACCTTTAGAAAAATATATGTTTTAACTTAGGGAAATTCAATGTGAAAATGTAAATTAATTATTAATCTTGTGTCATTTTTTTATAGCGTACCTCCAGTTTTGTAATGACATCAACTCTAGAAATTAACGACATCCACCAAAGGTTTGGAAGTTCAAGGGTGGTCCAAATATCATGAAATATAATATAGTTTTAACATAGAAAAATTGAGTTTAATCATCGTGCATGTCTCCTATCCTAACCTATCCTAACTTAACCTAGCCTAACATTCCCTAGCCTAGCCTATCCTACCCTTCCCTATCGTAACTCACCCTAGCTTAACGTAGCCTATCCTACCCTAGCCTAACCTAACCTAACCGACCCTAGCCAAACATAACCTAACCTAACCTAACCTAACTTAACATAGCTTAGCCTAGCATAGCATAGCCTAGCCTACCCTAGCCTATCATAGCCTACCCTATCTTACCCTAGCCTAAATTAGCCTAACCTGTCCTAACCTAGGCTAGCCTAACCTACCCTAACTTAGGCTAACCTGACCTAGCCTAGCCTAGCCTAACCTATCCTAACCGAGGGAGCCTAGCCTAACCTATCCTATTGTAGCCTAACATAGCCTAGCCTAACGTAGCCTAGCCTAGCCTAGCCTAACCTAGCCTAACGTAACCTAGCCTAGACTAGCCTAACATAGCATAGCCTACCATGGCCTAGCTTACCCTAGCCTAACCTGCCCTAGCCTAACCTACCCTAACCTACCCTAACATAACCTAGACTTACCTAGCCTAACCTAACCCGGCCTAACCTAGCCTAGCCTAACGTAGCCTAGCCTAACCTACCCTAGCCTAGACTAGCCTAGCCTAGCCTAGTTTACCCTAACCTACCCTACCCTACTCTAGCCTACCTAACCTACCCTAACGTAACCTAACCTAACCTAGCCTAACCTAGACATAGGTAACCTTGCCTAGCCTACCCTAGCCTACTTTAACATAACCTAGCCTACCCTACCTTACACTATCCTAACCTAGACTAGCTTAGCCTAACCTAGCCTAGCCCAACCTAGCCTAGCCTAGCCTAACCTACCCTAGCCTAGCCTAGCTTAGCCTATCCTAGCCTAGCATATCCTAGCCTATCCTAGCCTAGCCTAGCTTATTCTAGCCTAGCCTAGCCTAACCTAACCTAACCTAACCTAGCTTACACTAACGTAGCCTAGCCTAGCCTAACCTAACCTAGCCTACCCTAGCCTATCCTAGCCTAGCCTACCCTAATCTAGCCTACCTAACCTAACCTAACCTAACCTAACCTAGCTTAGTGTAAGCTAGCCTAACCTAACCTAACCTCACCTGACCTAGCCTACCTTAACCTAACCTAACCTAGCCTAGCCTAGCATAGCCTAACTAACCTACCCTAACGTAACCTAGCATAAACTAGCCTAGCCTAGCCTAACCTACTCTAGCCAAGCCTAGCCTAGCCTAGCCTAGCCTAATCTAACCTAGCCTACCCTACCCTAGCCTTGCCTAGCCTAACCGAGCCTAGCCTAGCTTATCCTAGCCTATCCTAGCATATTCTAGCCTAGCCTAGCTTAGCCTAACCTAACTTATCCTAACCAAACGTATACTCAACCTAGCCTAACCTAGCCTAGCCTAGTCTAGCTTAACCTAACCTACCCTAGCCTAACCTATCCTAGCCTAACCTTTCGTAGCCTAACCTAAGCTAGCCTACCCTAGCCTAACCTAACCTAGCCTATCCTAGCCTTCCCTAACCCAGCCTAACTAGCCTAGCCTAGCCTAGCCTAACCTAGCCTAACCTAGCCTAGCCTAACCTAGCCTAGCCTAGCCTAACCTAGCCTAGCCTAGGCTAGCCTAGTCTTACCTAACCTAGCCTAAACTACCCTAGCCTACCCTACCGCAACCTAGCTTAGCCTAACATAACCTAGCGTAACCTAACCTAACCTAGCCCAACCGAACTCACCCTAGCCTAACCTATCCTAGTGTACCCTAACCTAGCCTAGCCTAGCCTACCTATCCTAACCTATCCTAGCCTATCCTAGCCTAGCCCAACCTAACCTAGCCTAACCCTAGCCTAGCCTAGCCTAGCATAGCCTACCCTACCCTACCCTACCCTACCCTAGCTTATCCTAGCCTATCTTAGCCTATTCTAGCCTAGCCTAGCCTAGCCTAGCTTAGCCTAACCTAACTTAACCTAACCTAACCTAACCTTAGCGTAGCGTAGCCTAGCCTAGCCTAACCTAGCTTATCCTAGCCTATCCTAGCCTATCCTAGCCTATTCTAGCCTAGCCTAGCCTAGCCTAGCCTAACCTAACCTAGCTTAGCCTAACCTAGCTAACCTATCCTAACCTAACCTTATCCTAACTTACCTTAGACTAGCCTAGCCTAGCCTAACCTAGCCCAGCCTTACCTAATGGAGCCTAACCTAACGTACACTATCCTAGCCTAGCCTAACATAACCTAACCTAACCTAACCTAGCCTAGTCTAGCCTAGCCTAGTCTATCCTAGCCTACCCTAGCTTACCCTAGCCTAGCGTAACCTAACCTAGCCTATCCCAGCCTAACCTAGCCTATCCCAGCCTAACCTAGCCTAACCATATTTGACCTAGCCTAACCTAACCTAAGCTAGCCTAGCCTAGCCTAGCCTAGCCTAACCCTAGCCTACCCTAGCCTAACCTAGCTTATCCTAGCTTTTCCTAGCTTATTCTAGCCTGGCCTAGCCTAGCCTAGCTTAGCCTAGCTTAGCCTAACCTAACCTTAACCTAACCTAACCTACCCTAACCTATCCTAGCTTAGCGTGGCCTTCCCTAGCCTAGCCTAGCCTTCCCTAGTCTAGCCTAACCTACCCTAGCCTAGCCTAGCCTAGCCTAGCCTTGCTGAAGCTAACGTAGCCTAGCCTAGCCTAGGCTAGCTTATCCTAACCTAGCCTAGCCTAGCCTACCCTAACCTAGCCTACCCTAACCTAACCTAGCTTAACCTAGCCTAGCCTACCCTAGCCTACTCTAGCCTACCTAACCTAGCATAGCCTAGCCCACTCTAGCCTACTTAGCCTACACTAACCTAACCTAACCTAACCTAGCTTAAGCTAACCTAACCTATCCTAACCTAACCTAGCCTAGCCTACCATAGCCTACTTTAACCTACCCTAGCCTAGCCTAGCCTAACCTAACCTAGCCTAACCTAACCTAACCTAATGTAACCTAGCCTAGCCTATCCTAGCCTAACCTACCCTACCCTACCCTAGCCTAACCTAACCTACCCTACCCTAGCCTACCCTAGCCTATCCTACCCTATCCTAGCCTATCGTAGTCTAGCCTAGCCTAGCGTATTCTACCCTAGCCTAGCTTATTCTAACCTAACCTAACCTAGCTTGTCGTAACCTAGTTTATCCTAGCCTACCCTAACATATCCTAGCCTAGTCGAACATAACCTAACCTAACCTAGCCTACCCTAGTGTAGTCTTACCTAGCCTAGCCTAGCCTATCCTAACTTGACCTAGCTTAGGCTATAGTATCCTAGGGTAATCTATCCTATCCTAACCTATCTTATCCTATCCTAGCCTAGACTATCCTAAGCTACCCTAAGTTACCCTAGCTTGACATAGCCTAGTCTAACCTAGCATAGCCTAGTCTAACCTCGCTTACTCTAGCCTACCCTAGCCTAACCTAGTCTCACCTAGCCTATCCTAGTCTATTCTAGCCTATCCTAAGCTACTCTAGCCTATTCTAGCCTAACCTAGCCTACTCTACCTTACCTTAGTGTATTCTTGAGTAGCCTAGGCTAGGCTACTCAAGGTTAAGGTACTTTACTCTATATTAGAATATTGATGAAGAAATCATTCAAAAAAGAAAATAAATTAAAAGATATTAATAAAAGTTTAAATATAAGAAAAATTCTTTAAAATAAAATGAATGTATGAAAATAGAATTTAAAATATATTGAATTTAACCATAGTAATAATGTAAAAACAAAATCTAACATGAGTTATAAGATATAAATGAAAAACATATTGGTAAAACATAAAAACATAATTGAAGAAATCATTTTGAGAAATCCAATAATCTCATCTAAATTATTAGAAAAAATACATTTTTATTGGAAAAGGTCATCCAAAAATGATATTAAGAGCCAAGTGTTAAGTCAACTAATATTTTTAATTGAAAAAAAAAACTTACAAAACCATAAAGCAAATCATTCAAAATTGATTTTAAGAACCACATGTTAAGTCAACTAATAATTTTAATTGAAAAAAAAAAAAAAACTCAGAAAACTATAAAGCAAATCAACCAATACTTGTGGTTTGACTTGACAGTTGTTAGAAGGCTAGAAAAAAATAATTTATAAATAAAATGGAATTATTTAGATGCACTAAGGGAATTCTCTAATTTCCTTATTTTCTTTTCCTATTTGACCCAATTTCCAATCCAATTCAACTGAAAAAAACTCACAAAACTATAAGGCTAACCAACCAATATTTGCGGTTTGACTTTCTGGTTATTAAAAAGATCTGAAAAACTAATTTATAAATAAAAATGGAATTATTTAGAATTCTCCAATTTACTTATTTCCTTCTCCAATTTCACCTAATTTCCAATTCAATTTAGTATGGTGGAACTGTTCAATTTGCTAATAGATGAAAATATCTTATTATTTTATAGATTCATTTGTAAAATTTGAAAAACAATGTTTATTATTTTACTAATTCTTAAAGCATACCTCAAAAAATATCAAAGAAAAATTTAGTATGCCCAGACATTTGATATTCAATATTCAAGTTGAATATAATCCATAGAATCAAAATCCTCAAAACATACCGTAAAAAAAATCAAAGAAAATTCAGTATAACCAGAGATTTGATTGATATTTGATAGATCAAAGAAAGAAATATCTAAATTACAGCCGAGAAATGAGAGACAAAGAGATTGCACCAACTGATATGAATTAATAAGAAACTATGGCATCTATGATACCCCAGGACAGAAGGAAAATGGAATAATAAAACTAAGAGGAGTTGACTGGTTTTTTTTAAAAGTAAACTGAGAAAATATAGTTGTAATCCAAAAAATATAAGTTATATTACAAACAAGTATTAATTCGAAAATTATAGAACCACCAGAAAATGAAAAATGAAAAAAAATAAAGACGCATCTATAATTCTTTGAAATGGGTTTGCTTGAGACTTTTACTTCAAGAAATACAAAACGAAGAGGCGGAAACTTACCTTGCGTGTCCAGAGCAAAATTAGGTTTCTTGAGGATCTTGTTTACAACCAATGAACAGGGTTTCCTGTGAGACCTTGCAGGTTGATTTTAGTAGTACCTGACACATAGAACAGTTGATTAAAAGAAGGCACAAACCTTAAAAGAAAGCAATTAAAAGAAATCCCAAACCTTATCAATCAAATCTTTTAATAATATGATTAAACTAATCTCATAAAACTATACATCAATGGAGAAAAGAATAGAGATCATGTTTGTGTGCCATAATATTTCTTAGAAATTGATCATAAAAATATGCAATATCAATGTATACTGCGCAGTTTACCTCCGCAAATTCTGCACAATATGCAATATGGATGGTTCTTTGCCCCCGCAATTTCCGAATGCAAGCATCACAACCTGCATTCCAGAGGAGTAATGGAACATGTGGCCTTCGTGGGCTGCACTCCTCTTGAACACGGGGATTCTTTCTGGTGGTCTCGAAACAAATCTTGAACACCGGGATTCTTTCCGGTGGTCTCGAAGCGTTGCAGCCAACGAAATCCAAATTCTTAGAGCACTTTTTGATTGATGAAAAGAAAAAATGAAAGTGCAGGTGGAAATCTCACCATCGAGGCAGAATGTTGTGGAAGGAATATTGGAGAAAATGTCGAAGGTGGGAGGAATATTGAAGAAAATGGCGAAGATTCAGAAAGGTTATTGGTTCGATATTGTCCAGCAGAGCAACAAGATTGGATTCAAGAACAACCTGTTAAGAAAAAAAAATTACCAAAGAAACCTACATGTAAAAATTAAAAATCCAGGAATACCCAAACCTAGCTTTAAAAATCCAGAAAGAACTGCAAACCTATATGTAATTTACTGAAATGAGTGTAAACCAAACCTAGCATCCTGGTCCGCTGGGAGCCATCAATGTGGCGAGTGCCTCCTCCTCCCCGCACCGAAGGGCATCATCGTAATTCCATTCACTCAGGTACCGTCCTTCTCGTCATTGAACTTGAACTTGTGAACATCATAATCAAAATCCTCATTATATAGCTTTTTTCCAAAATCCTCATTATATAGCTTTTTTCCAAAATCCTCATTATATAGCTTTTTTAATCAACGGCTAATTTGTTAGTGGCCCTGCCACGTCCTCCCTACCCTAGCCGTTTGGAGGGAAGTGCGCTGTCATTTTTTTTTAGCGTAGGGATCGCACCACATCATTATATCTGTTTGGATTATTTTCAATATTAAAAGGAATATGACACTCTATTTTCTAATATTCAAATATCACAAAATTTCTTAATAAGTATAATAATTTTAACAAGAAAATAGATATAAATATGCCATGGGTTTTTCTAATATTCAAATATCACGAAATTCCTTAATAAGTACAATAATTTTAACAAGAAAATAGATATAAATATTATATGGTTTTTTTTCATTGGTGTTTTATAAGGAAATCCAAGGAGGGTTTAAATTCAAGGGAGGCTTAAGAGAAATAATATAGATTACAATATTTCTTTTAAAGATAGATCTAGTGAAGAAAGAAATATCTTAACCCAATTACAAATGTTTTGAGAACTCAATGCTAATTATCAAATGGATCTGTGAAGAAATTGCGGAGAATTTTTCCTTACCAACCCTTCAATAATAAATTTTTGTATCTACATACCTCTTTTACATATACTTCTATAACTCACATTTATAAGAATACAAACAACACATTTAAAAAAACAAAAAACCATCAACGGTGGACCCCAACTTCAGCAATTTCATTGTTAGATTTTGTAGTGCAATGCACTACAAAATCCATAATGTCATAAAATGTCGTAATGGTAAAGGATGCACAGAGCGATTGCGATTTCTGGCATTTTGATTGTCATTGTCCTCCGCAAAACTTGACATGCAAATAATACATAACCGTTTCTCTCCTCCTTCCTACATTGAAAATGAAGAACCTGTAAATAAGAAAGGTCAAGGTATGAGCCGAGTTGCAACATGAAAAACCCTATTGCATTGGCTACAAATCCACAAAACTCTCCACCATCGATAAATTGTACCTACAATGAAAATAAATTCATCATATACGGCAGAGAGAATGTCAACCTAACCGCCATGAAAAAAAAAAAAAAAAAAAACTGAACTAAGATATCGAATCTCTTACCTAGAATCTCATCCACTGTGATTCAAACACTCTGAACCCTATATATGCAACAACTATAATGATTAGCATAAAAATATCAAGGAAGAAGAAGTTTAATATATAGTAACACTATCTAGGAAAACTTTGTGTTACCTACTAGTTGGAAAACACATCAGGGTATGAGCAGAGTTGCAACAAGAGAAAACCTATTTCATTGGGTACGAATCCACAAAACTCTCCACCCTCGAGAAATTGACTGTTTCTCTCCTCCTTCTTCTTCATATATTTTTATTGGTTCACACCAACACTCCAGTATTTGTGCCCTTAATTCTTCTTCACTTATCTCATCATCTTCAAGAAACCCTGAATGATTGTCATCATTTGTCTCCTCTTCAACAATCCCTACATGAATCACCTTTCTTCTTCACTTATTTCATCCTCATGATTGTCATCATTTTTCTCCCAATCATCTGTCATCGCAATTGGTAAGGGACGCCTGAGTTCATCCATCATTTCGTGCCCCAAATGGAAACCCTGTTGCTGACGGCAACTCTCCAAATCCCGGCGCGATCTGTTCGGAATTCCCTACACTATGTTCTACATCAACCCCTGTATCAAGCTCGTCCGTCCATATTGAAATGGGTAAAACCTTACCTTAAACTCAATTCAATTTACCTACAAAAGAGTGATAATAGCGATGGGATGGAGAATGCCGATTTAGAAATGTTGATAATTTTTTTAATATATATAAGAGTGATAATAGCGATGGGATGGAGAATGCCGATTTAGAAATGTTGATAATTTTTTTAATATATATATATATATATATAATTTTAAATTATTGTTTAAATAAAAATAATAATAATATTAAATTGATATAATTTTAAGGAATGGTCTCAATATTGAATTGTGTTATTTAAATTTATTTTTTCACTCAATATATGATTTTTGCATAAATTAGATAAGAAAAATAAATTCCAAAACTTTTCAAAAAATAGCTTTAAATATAATTGGACATATTAAATGTAAGTTTTAAGTGAATTTATTTGATTGGTTTTATTAAGGTCAAAGTCCTTTGACTATGGATTAGTTTGTAGAGTTTTTGTGACTTTAACCAATGTTTTAGAAAATGATGAATATTTGCACTTATTGTAGATTAAAAATTATTTCCCTAATTTTTGTAAATCTTATTTCTAATTTTCCATTTGTTGAACAAATCTAGATGTGACATTAATTTAATTGTTTTTTAGCACCTAACAAATAATTTCAAGATAGGAAAAAGACTATTTTTTGTAAATGGCCATTCTTTTAGCGATTGGTTTGACACTAACACTCACATTAACATTGTTATGCATTACATTGCTAGTACATTTCCTAGGTCCTTTACTTAAAGGAGGGAGAGGAGAGGAGAGGAGGAGGGGGGTGGGAGGGGGGTTGGAAGGGCAGGGGGTGTTTGTAGTAATGGCTAGCTATCCCTTGGTTATGTTATCTCATCTGAATTTTTTTAGTTCTAATTTCATTTTGAAATTTTACACTTTAAGTTGTGCAGAACAACAAGTGTATGGAACTAATGATGGGTGCATTAGAAGAGGTGTTGTGTACAAGAGAAAAAGTATGAACACAAACTTTCCTTTGCACACACACAATTATTTTAATTTTAAGGAGAAACTTTGGATCATGGTTTCCTATGGTTGTTCTACAAATGAATATTTGATCTACATCTTTCTTATGATATCATGTTCATCCTTGTGATCTAATATCATTTTAATCGTATAAGGCAATGGCTAAGAAAAGAAAGAAAAAGGCACAAATAATTGAGAAATCAAATTTTGTTGTGATACTTAACATGGTAAATACTTTTCTTATACTAATTTTGGATTCCTAATAAAAGGAATTGCAATATATTTGTAACATGGCAATTATATTATTGAGAAGCATGGAACATAAAATATTGATACAATTGAGTACAAAAAATTACAAACTAATATCTCATCATTGGAAACACTCACATAAACAAATGTCGTGATTCCACATACAGAGTTATACAATATATCCACCTTTTTCTTTAGATTTTTTGTCTTTGTAATCCCCCCTATTGAGAATGACATATGTTATTTTAAAAACCTAAAAATTGTAAATCATCATTATCATATCGCCATGTTCCATTTATATGACAATATACCTCTACCTTAAATTTCTTTTTAGGTTTTTCCTTTAGTGTTTTGTATTTATGTTGTAAGCCTGAAAAGGTTGCACTTTCTCCTTGCCAATGCTAATAAAGTGGTCCTAATTCCCTAACCTTAGGGTTTCTCCTGTCCATACGAATTATAATATGTCATTAAAAATATGGTACCATAGATACAAGCATAATATCATCGATTAAAAATCCATGCTCGCAACAATTCTAAACATTTTCCTGATAATTATACCTTTAGAAAAATATATGTTTTAACTTAGGGAAATTCAACGTGAAAATGTAAATTAATTATTAATCTTGTGTCATTTTTTTACAGCGCACCTCCGGTTTTGTAATGACATCAACTCTAGAAATTCACGACATCCACCAAAGGTTTCGAAATTCAAGGGTGGTCCAAAGATCATGAAGTATAATATAGTTTTAACGTAGAAAAATTTAGGTTAATTATCATGCATGTCTCCTATCCTAACCTATCCTAACCTAACCTAGCCTAACATTCCCTAGCCTATCCTATCCTAGCCTATCCTAACTCACCCTAGCTTAATGTAGCGTATCCTACACTAGCCTAGCCTAACCTAACCTACCCTAGCCAAACCTAACCTAACCTAACCTACCCTAACCTAGCATAGCGTAGCCTAGCGTAGCATAGCATAGCCTATCCTACCCTAGCCTAACATATCCTGCCCTATCCTACCTTCGCCTAAATTAGCCTAACCTATCCTAACCTAGGCTAGCGTAACCTACCCTAACTTAGGCTAACCTAACCTAACCTAGCCTAGTCTAACGTATCCTAACCTAGGGAGCCTAGCCTAACCTATCCTATTCTAGCCTAACGTAGCCTAGCCTAACGTAGCCTAGCCTAGCCCAGCCTAACCTAGCATAAGCTAGCCTAGCCTAGCCTACCCTAGCCTAGCCTACCCTAGCCTAACATGCCTTAGCCTAACCTAGCCTAACCTACCCTAGCATAACCTAGACTAACCTAGCCTAACCTAACCTGGCCTAACCTAGCCTAGCCTAACGTAGCCTAGCCTAACCTACCCTAGCCTAGACTAGCCTAGCCTAGCCTAGCCTACCCTAACCTACCCTACCCTACCCTACCCTACCTAGCCTACACTAACGTAACCTAACCTAACCTAGCCTACCCTAGACTAACCTAACCTTGCCTAGCCTACCCTAGCCTACTTTAACCTAACCTACCCTACCCTACCTTACACTATCCTAACCTAGACTAGCCTAGCCTAACCTAGCCTAGCCCAACCTAGCCTAGCCTAACCTAACCTACCATAGACTAGCCTAGCCTATCCTAGCATAGCCTATCCTAGCCTAGCCTATCCTAGCCTAGCCTAGCCTAGCCTAACTTATTCTAGCCTAGCCTAGCCTAGCCTAACCTAACCTAACCTAGCTTACACTAACCTAACCTAGCCTAGCCTAGCCTAACCTAGCCTACCCTAGCCTATCCTAGCCTACCCTACCCGACTTTGGCCTACCTAACCTAACCTAACCTAACCTAACCTAGCTTAGCCTAACCTAGCCTAACCTAACCTAACCTCACCTGACCTAGCCTACCTTAACCTAACCTGACCTAGCCTAGCCTAACCTAACCTAGCCTAGCATAGCCTAAACTAACCTACCCTAACGTAACCTAGCATAAACTAGCCTAGCCTAGCCTAACCTACTCTATCTAAGCCTAGCCTAGCCTAGCCTAGCCTAATGTAACCTAGCCTAGCCTAGCCTAGCCTAATCTAACCTAGCCTAGCCTAGCCTAACCTACCCTAGCTTAACCTAGCATAGCCTAGCCTAGCCTAGCCTTGCCTATCCTAGCCTAGCCTAGCCTTGCCTAGCCTAGCCTTACCTAGCCTAGCTTATCCTAGCCTATCCTAACATATTCTAGCCTAGCCTAGCCTAGCCTAGACTAGCTTAGCCTAACCTAACTTAACCTAACCAAACGTATCCTCAACCTAGCCTAACCTAGCCTAGCCTAGCCTAGCTTAACCTAACCTACCCTAGCCTAACCTTTTGTAGCCTAACCTAAGCTAGCCTACCCTAGCCTAACCTAACCTAGCCTATCCTAGGCTACCCTAACCTAGCCTAAGTAGCCTAGCCTAGCCTAGCCTAACCTAGCCTAACCTAGCCTAGCCTAAACTAGCCTAGCCTAGCCTAACCTAGCCTAGCCTAGCCTACCCTAGTGTTACCTAACCTAGCCTAAACTACCCTAGACTACCCTAGCCTACCCTAGCTTAGCCTAACATAACCTAGCCTAACCTAACCTAACCTAGCCTAACCTAACTCACCCTAGCCTAAACTATCCTAGTGTACCCTAACCTAGCCTAGCCTCGCCTACCTATCCTAACCTATCCTAGCCTATCCTAGCCTAGCCTAACCTAGCCTAAACCTAGCCTAGCCTAACCTAGCCTAGCCTAGCCTACCCTACCCTACCCTAGCTTATTCAAATATCACAAAATTTCTTAATAAGTATAATAATTTTAACAATAAAATACATATAAATATGTCATGGGTTTTTCTAATATTCAAATATCACGAAATTCCTTAATAAGCACAATAATTTTAACAAGAAAATAGATATAAATATTCGATGGTTTTTTTTTCATTGGTGTTTTATAAGGAAATCCAAGGAGGCTTAAAATCCAAGGGAGGCTTAAGAGAACTAATATAGATTACAATAGTTCTTTTAAAGCTAGATCTAGTGAAGAAAGAAATATCTTAACCCAATTACAAATGTTTGGAGAACTCAATGCTAATTATCAAATGGATCTGTGAAGAAATTGCTCAGAATTTTTCCTTGCCAACCCTTCAATAATAAATTTTTGTATCTACATACCTCTTTTACATATACTTCTATAACTCACATTTATAAGAATACAAATAATGTTGTATATGGATTTGAAATTGGATTGAAGCAAAGTACCTACATTATCTCAATAATCTAGAATCAACACATTTAAAAAAACAAAAAACCATAAACCGTGGACCCCAACTTCAGCAATTTCATTGTTAGATTTAGTAGTGCAGTGCACTACAAAATCCATAATGTCATAAAATGTCGTAATGGTAAAGGATGCACAGAGCGATTGCGATTTCTGGCATTTTGATTGTCATTGTCCTCCACAAAACTTGACATGCAAATAATACATGACCGTTTCTTTCCTCCTTCCTACATTTAAAATGAAGAACCTGTAAATAAGAAAGGTCGAGGTATGAGCCGAGTTGCAACATGAAAAACCCTATTTCATTGGCTCATCCTAACCTACCCTTCTTCACTTATCTCATCATTTTCAAGAAACCCTGAATGATTGTCATCATTTGTCTCCTCTTCAACAATCCCTACATGAATCACGCTTTCTTATTCACTTATTTCATCCTCATGATTGTCATCATTTTTCTCCCAATCATCTGTCATCACAATTGGTAAGGGACACCTGAGTTCATCCATCACTTCGTGCCCCAACTGCAAACCCTGTTGCTGCCGGCAACTCTCCAAATCCCAGCGCCATCTGTTCGGCATTCCCTACACTATGTTCTGCATCAACCCCTGTATCGAGCTCGTCCTTCCATATTGAAATGGGTAAAACCCTACCTTAAACTCAATTCAATTTACTTACAAAAGAGTGATAATAGCGATGGGATGGAGAATGCCGATTTAGAAATGTTGATAATTTTTTTTTAATATATATATTTATATATAATTTTAAATTATTGTTTAAAAAAAAAAAATAATAATATTCAATTCATATAATTTTAAGGAATGGTCTCAATATTGAATTGTGTTATTTAAATTTATTTTTTCACTCAATATATGATTTTTCCATAAATTAGATAAGAAAAATAAACTCCAAAACTTTTCAAAAAATAGCTTTAAATATAATTGGACATTTTAAATGTAAGTTTTAAGTGAATTTATTTGATTGGTTTTATTAAGGTCAAAGTCCTTTCACTATGGATTAGTTTGTAGAGTTTTTGTGACTTTAACCAATGCTTTAGAAAATGATGAAGATTTGCACTTATTGTAGATTAAAAATTATTTCCCTAATTTTTGTAAATCTTATTTCTAATTTTCCATTTGTTGAACAAATCTAGATGTGACATTAATTTAATTGTGTGTGAGTACCTAACAAATAATTTTAAAATAGGAAAAAGACTATTTTTTATAAATGGCCATTCTGTTAGTGATTGGTTTGACACTAACACTCACATTAACATTGCTATGCATTACATTTCCTAGGTCCTTTACTTAAAGGAAGGAGAGGAGAGGAGAGGAGAGGAGAGGAGGGGGGGGTGGGGGGGGGGGTTGGGAAGGGCAGGGGGTGTTTGTAGTCATGGCTAGCTATCCCTTGGTTATGTTATCTCATTTGAATTTTTTTAGTTCTAATTTCATGTTGAAATTTTACACTTTAAGTTATGCAGAACAACAAGTATATGGAACTAATGATGGGTGCATTAGAAGAGGTGTTGTGTACAGGAGAAAAAGTATGAACAAAAACTTTCCTTTGCACACACACAATTATTTTAATTTTAAGGAGAAACTTTCGATCGTGGTTTCTTATGGTTGTCGTACAAATGAATATTTGATCTACATCTTTCTTATGATATAATGTTCATCCTTGTGATCTAATATCATTTTCATCGTATAAGGCAATGGCTAAGAAAAGAAAGAAAAAGGCACAAATAATTGAGAAATCAAATTTTGTTGTTATACTTAACATGGTAAATACTTTTCTTATACTAATTTTGGATTCCTAATAAAAGGAATTGCAACATATTTGTAACATGGAAATTATATTATTGAGAAGCATGGAACATAAAATATTGATACAATTGAGTACAAAAAATTACAAACTATTATCTCATCGTTGGAAACACTCACAAAACCAAATGCCGTGATTCCACATACAGAGTTATACAATATATCCACCTTTTTCTTTAGATTTTTTGTCTTTGTAATCCCCCCTATTTAGAATGACATGTGTTATTTTAAAAACCTAAAAATTGTAAATCATCATTATCATATCGCCATGTTCCATTTATATGACAATATACCTCTACCTTAAATTTATTTTTGGGTTTTTCCTGTAGTGTTTTGTATTTATGTTGTAAGCCTGAAAAGGTTGCACTTTCTCCTTCCCAATCCTAATAAAGTGGCCCTAATTCCCTAACCTTAGGGTTTCTCCTGTCCATACGAATTATAATATGTCATTAAAAATACGGTAGCATAGATACAAGCATAATATCATTGATTAAAAATCCATGCTCGCAACAATTCTAAACACTTTCTTCATAATTATACCTTTAGAAAAATATATGTTTTAACTTAGGGAAATTCAATGTGAAAATGTAAATTAATTATTAATCTTGTGTCATTTTTTTATAGCGCACCTCCAGTTTTGTAATGACATCAACTCTAGAAATTCACGACATCCACCAAAGGTTTGGAAATTCATGGGTGGTCCAAACATCATGAGATATAATATAGTTTTAACATAGAAAAATTGAGGTTAATCATCGTGCATGTCTCCTAACCTAACCTATCCTAACCTAACGTAGCCTAACATTCCCTAGCCTAGCCTATCCTAGCCTATCCTACTCACCCTAGCTTAACGTAGCCTATCCTACCCTACCCTAACCTAACCTAACCTACCCTAGCCAAACCTAACCTAACCTAACCTAACCTAACCTAACATAGCCTAGCCTAGTGTAGCATAGCATCCCCTAGCCTACCCTAGCCTAACATAGCCTACCCTATCCTACCCTAGCCTGAATTAGCCTAACCTATCCTAACCTAGGCTAGACTAACCTACCCTAAATTAGGCTAACCTAACCTAACCTAGCCTAGCCTAACCTATCCTAACCTAGGGAGCCTAGCCTAACCTATCCTATTCTAGCCTAACATAGCCTAGCCTAACCTATCCTATTCTAGCCTAACATAGCCTAGCCTAACATAGCCTAGCCTAGCCTAGCCTAGCCTAACCTAGCCTAATGTAGCCTAGCCTAGACTAGCCTAACCTAGCCTAGCATACCCTAGCCTAGCCTACCCTAGCCCAACCTGCACTAGCCTAACCTAGCCTAACCTACCCTAGCACAACCTATATTAACCTAGTCTAACCTAACCTGGCCTAACGTAGCCTAGCCTAACCTACCCTACCCTAGCCTAGCCTAGCCTGACCTACCCTACCCTACTCTAGCCTACCTAACCTACCCTAACGTAACCTAACCTAACCTAGCCTAACCTAGTCTAACCTAACCTTTCCTAGCCTACCCTAGCCCACTTTAACCTAACCTAACCTACCCTACCTTACACTATCCTAACCTAGGTTAGCCTAGCCTAACCTAGCCTAGCCTAACCTAGCCTACCCTAGCCTAACCTAGCCTAGCCTAGCCTAGCTTAGCCTATTCTAGCCTAGCCTATCCTAGCCTAGCCTATCCTAGCCTAGCCTAGCCTAGCCTAGCTTATTCTATCCTGGCCTAGCCTAACCTAAACTAACCTAACCTAGCTTACACTAACACAATCTAGCCCAGCTTAGCCTAACCTAGCCTACCTTAGCCTATCTTAGCCTACCCTACCCTACTCTAGCCTACCTAATCTAACCTAACCTAACCTAACCTAGCTTAGCCTAACCTAGCCTAACCTAACCTAACCTCACTTGGCCTAGCCTACCTTAACCTAACCTAGCCTAGCGTAGCCTAAACTAAGCTACCCTAACGTAACCTAGCATAAACTATCCTAGCCTAGCCTAACCTACTCTAGCCAAGCCTAGCCTAGCAAGGCCTAGCCTAATCTAACCTAGCCTAGCTTAGCCTAACCTACCCTAGCTTAACCTAGCCAAGCCTAGCCTAGCCTATCCTTGCCTAGCCTAGCCTAGCCTAGCCTAGCTTATCCTAGCCTGTCCTAGCATATTCTAGCCTAGCCTAGCCTAGCTTAGCCTAACCTAACTTAACCTAACCAAACGTAACCTCAACCTAGCCTAACCTAGCCTAGCCTAGCCTAGCTTAACCTAACCTACCATAGCCTAACTTATCCTAGCCTAATATTTCGTAGCCTAATCTAAGCTAGCGTACCCTAGCCTAACTTAACCTAGCCTATCCTAGCCTGCCCTAACCTAGCCTAACTAGCCTAGCCTAGCCTAGCCTAACCTAGACTAACTTAGCCTAGCCTAACCTAGCCTAGCCTAGCCTAACCTAGCCTAGCCTAGCCTAGCCTAGTCTTACCTAACCTAGCCTAAACTACCCTAGCCTACCCTAGCCTACCCTAGCTTAGCCTAACATAACCTAGCGTAACCTAACCTAACCTAGCCTAACCTAACTCACCCTAGCCTAACCTATCCTAGCGTACCCTAACGTAGCCTAGCCTAGCCTACCTATCCTAACCTATCCTTGCCTATCCTAGCCTAGCTTAACCTAGCCTAAGCCTAGCCTAGCCTAGCCTAAGCCTAGCCTAGCCTAGCCTAAGCCTAGCCTAGCCTAGCCTAGCCTAGCCTAGCCTACCCTAGCTTATCCTAGCCTATGTTAGCCTATTCTAGCCTAGCCTAGCCTAGCCTAGCCTAGCTTAGCCTAACCTAACTTAACCTAACCTAACCTAACCTAATTGAAAAAAAAAACTTACAAAACCATAAAGCAAATCATCCAAAATTGATTTTAAGAACCACATGTTAAGTCAACTAATATTTTTAATTGAAAAAAAAAAAAAAAACCTCAGAAAACTATAAAGCAAATCAACCAATACTTGTGGTTTGACTTGATAGTTGTTAGAAGGCTAGAAAAAATAATTTATAAATAAAATGGAATTATTTAGATGCACTAAGGGAATTCTCCAATTTCCTTATTTTCTTTTCCTATTTGACCCAATTTCCAATCCAATTCAACTAAAAAAAAACTCACAAAACTATAAGGCTAACCAACCAATATTTGTGGTTTGACTTTCTGGTTATTAAAAAGATCTGAAAAATTAATTTATAAATAAAAATGGAATTATTTAGAATTCTCCAATTTACTTATTTCCTTCTCCAATTTGACCTAATTTCCAATTCAATTTAGTATGGTGCAACTGTTCAATTGGCTTAATAGATGAAAATATCTAATTATTTTATAGATTCATTTGTAAATTTTGAAAAACAATGTTTATTATTTTACTAATTTATAAATATTCTAAATATTTCTATTTAAAAAGAAATTAAAAACAAACTGATATTCAAATTAGATATCATTTATATAATCAACATTCTTAAAGCATACTTCAAAAAATATCAAAGAAAAATTTAGTATGCCCAGACATTTGATTTGATATTTGATATTCAATATTCAAGTTGAATATAATCCATAGAATCAAAATCCTCAAAACATACCGTAAAAAAAAATCAAAGAAAATTCAGTATAACCAGAGATTTCATTGATATTTGATAGATCAAACAAAGAAATATCTAGATTACAGCCGAGAAATGAGAGACAGAGATTTCACCAACTGATATGAATTAATAAGAAACTATGGCATCTGTGATACCCCAGGACAGAAGGAAAATGGAATAATAAAACTAAGAGGAGTTGTCTGGTTTTTGTTTTAAGAATAAACCGAGAAAATATAGTTGTAATCCAAAAAAAATAAGTGATATTACACACAAGTATTAATTCGAAAATTATAGAACCACTAGAAAATGAAAAATGAAAAAAAATAAAGACGCATCTATAATTCTTTGAAATGGGTTTCCTTGAGACTTTTAATTCAAGAAACACAAAACGAAGAGGCAGAAACTTACCTTGCGCGTCCAGAGAAAAATTAGATTTGTTGAGAATCTTGTTTACAACCAATGAACACGGTTTCCTGTGAGACCTTGCAGGCTGATTTTAGTAGTACTTGACACATGGAACAGTTGATTAAAAGAAGGTGCAAACCTTAAAAGAAAGCAATTAAAAGAATGCCCAAACCTTATCAATCAAATCTTTTATTAATATGATTAAACTAATCTCATAAAACTATACATCAATGGAAAAAAAGAATAGAGATCATGTTTGTGTGCCATAATATTCCTTAGATATTGATAATAAAAATATGCAATATCAATGTATACTGCACAGTTTGCCTCCACAAATTCTGCACAATATGCAATATGGATGGTGCTTTGCCCCCGCAAATTCCCAATGCAAGCATCACAGACTGCATTCCAGAGGAGTAATGGAACATGGGGCCTTCGTCCAGATTCTTTCCAGTGGTCTCGAAAAAAATCTTGAGCACGGGGATTCGTTCTGGTGGTCTCGAAACAAATCTTGAACACAGGGATTCTTTCCGGTCGTCTCGAAGCGTTGCAGCCAACGAAATCCAAATTCTTAGAGCACTTTTTGATTTATGAAAAGAAAAAATGAAAGTGGAAATCTCACCATCGAGGCAGAACGTGGTGGAAGGAATATTGGAGAAAATGTCGAAGGAACATTGAAGAAAATGGCGAAGATTTAGAAAAGTTATTGGTTCGATCTTGTCCAGCAGGGTAACAAGATTGGATTCAAGAACAACCTATTAACAAAAAAAAATTACAAAAGAAACCTACATGTAAAAATTAAAAATCCAGGAATACCCAAACCTAGCTATAAAAATCCAGAAAGACCTGCAAACCTATATGTAATTTACTGAAATGAATGTAAACCAAACCTAGCATCCTGGTCCGC
The DNA here is from genome assembly GCA_034641835.2 of Pinus albicaulis. Classification (NCBI taxonomy): domain Eukaryota; kingdom Viridiplantae; phylum Streptophyta; class Pinopsida; order Pinales; family Pinaceae; genus Pinus; species Pinus albicaulis. The sequence continues at coordinate 516,135,999 of CM076584.1, read as the reverse complement.
TGGGAGCCATCAATGTGGCGAGTGCCTCCTCCTCCTCGCACCGAAGGGCATCATCATAATTCCATTCACTCAGGTACCGTCCTTCTCGTCATTGAACTTGAACTTGTGAACATCATAATCAAAATCCTCATTATATAGCTTTTTTTCAAAATCCTCATTATATAGCTTTACTAATCAATGGCTAATTTGTTAGTGGCCCTGCCACGTCCTCCCTACCCTAGCCGTTTGGAGGGAAGTGCGCTGTCATATTCAATATTAAAAGGAATATGACAGTCTATTTTCTAATATTCAAATATCACAAAATTTCTTAATAAATATAATAATTTTAACAAGAAAATAGATATAAATATGCCATGGGTTTTTCTAATATTCAAATATCACATAATTTTAACAAGAAAATAGATATAAATATTTGATGGTTTTTTTTCATTGGTGTTTTATAAGGAAATCCAAGGAGGCTTAAAATCCAAGGGAGGCTTAAGAGAACTAATATAGATTACAATATTTCTTTTAAAGCTAGATCTAGTGAATAAAGAAATATCTTAACCCAATTACAAATGTTTGGAGAACTCAATGCTAATTATCAAATGGATCTGTGAAGAAATTGCTGAGAATTTTTCCTTACCAACCCTTCAATAATCAATTTTTGTATCTACATACCTCTTTTACATATACTTCTATAACTCACATTTACAAGAATACAAATAATGTTGTATATGGATTTGAAATTGGATTGAAGCAAAGTACCTACATTATCTCAATAATCTAGAATCAACACATTTAAAAAAACAAAAAACCATAAACCATGGACCCCAACTTCAGCAATTTCATTGTTAGATTTTGTAGTGCAGTGCACTACAAAATCCATAATGTCATAAAATGTCTTAATGGTACAGGATGCACAGAGCGATTGCGATCGCATTTTGATTGTCATCTCTTGCACAAAACCCGACATGCAAAGAGGTTCAGACCGTTTCTCTCCTCCTTTTCCTACATTTCTCTTGAAATAAAGAACTCAGAATAACCAAAGCTAAGGTATGAGCTAGAGACAACATGAAAACCCTATTTCATTGTCTTATCTTAACCTACCTTCTTCACTTATCTCATCATCTTCAAGAAAACCCCCCAAACCCCGAATGATTGTCATCATTTGTCTCTCTTCTCAAATAATCCCTATATAATCATGCTTTCTTCACTTATTTCATCCTCATGATTGTCATCATTTTTCTCCAAATCATTTGTCATCGCAATTGGTAAGGGACGCTTGAGTTCATCCATCATCTCGTGCCCCAACTGCAAACCCTGTTGCTGCCGCCAACTCTCCAAATCTTGGCACGATCTGTTAGGCATTCCCTACACTATGTTCTGCATCAACCCCTGTATCGAGCTCGTCCTTCCATATTGAAATGGGTAAAACCCTACCTTAAACTCAATTCAATTTACTTACAAAAGAGTGATAATAGCGATGGGATGGAGAATGCCGATTTAGAAATGTGGATATATATATATATATATATATATATATATATATATATATATTTAAATTATTAAGCTAAATAATAATAATAATAAAATATTAAATTGATATATAATTTTAAGGAATTATCTCAATATATTGAATTGTGTTATTTAAATTTATTTTTTCACTCAATATATGATTTTTGCATAAATTAGATAAGAAAAATAAATTCCAAAACTTTTCAAAAAATAGCTTTAAATATAATTGGACATTTTAAATGTAAGTTTTAAGTGAATTTATTTGATTGTTTTTATTAAGGTCAAATTCCTTTGACTATGGATTAGTTTGAGTTTTTGTGACTTTAACCAATGTTTTAGAAAATGATGAATATTTTCACTTATTGTAGATTAAAAATTATTTCCCTAATTTTTGTAAATATTATTTCTAATTTTCCATTTGTTGAACAAATCTAGATGTGACATTAATTTAATTGTTTGTGAGCACCTAACAAATAATTTTAAAATAGGAAAAAGACTATTTTTTGTAAATTTCCATTCTATTAGTGATTGGTTTGACACTAACACTCACATTAACATTGTTATGCATTACGTTGCTACTACATTTCCTAGCTCATTTACTTAAATGAGGGTGAGGAGAGGAGAGGAGAGGAGAGGAGGGGGGGGGCGTTGGGAAGGGCAGGGGGTGTTTGTAGTCATGGCTATCTATCCCTTGGTTATGTTATCTCATTTGAATTTTTTTAGTTCTAATTTCATTTTGAACTTTTACACTTTAAGTTGTGCAGAACAACAAGTGTATGGAACTAATGATGGGTGCATTAGAAGAGGTGTTGTGTATAGGAGAAAAAGTATGAACACAAACTTTACTTTGCACACACGCAATTATTTTAATTTTAAGGAGAAACTTTGGATCGTGGTTTCTTATGGTTGTTCTACAAATGAATATTTGATCTACATCTTTCTTATGATATCATGTTCATCCTTGTGATATAATATCATTTTCATCGTATAAGGCAATGGCTAAGAAAAGAAAGAAAAAGGCACAAATAATTGAGAAATCAAATTTTGTTGTGATACTTAACATCGTAAATACTTTTCTTATACTAATTTTGGATTCCTAATAAAAGGAATTGCAATATATTTGTAACATGGCAATTATATTATTTAGAAGCATGGAACAAAAAATATTGATACAATTGAGTACAAAAAATTACAAATTATTATCTCATCGTTGGAAACACTCACAGAACCAAATGTCGTGATTCCACATACAGATTTATACAATATATCCACCTTTTTCTTTAGATTTTTTGTCTTTGTAATCCCCCTATTTAGAATGACACGTGTTATTTTAAAAAACTAAAAATTGTAAATCATCATTATCATATCGCCATGTTCAATTTATATGACAATATACCTCTACCTTAAATCTCTTTTTAGGTTTTTCCTGTAGTGTTTTGTATTTATGTTGTAAGCCTGAAAAGGTTGCACTTTCTCCTTGCCAATGCTAATAAAGTGGCCCTAATTCCCTAACCTTAGGGTTTCTCCTCTCCATACGAATTATAATATGCCATTAAAAATATGGTACCATAGATACAAGCATAATATCATCGATTAAAAATCCATGCTCGCAACAATTCTAAACACTTTTTGATAATTATACCTTTAGAAAATATATGTTTTAACTTAGGGAAATTTAATGTGAAAATGTAAATTAATTATTAATCTTGTGTCATTTTTTTATAACGCACCTCTGATTTTGTAATGACATCAACTCTAGAAATTCACGACATCAACCAAAGGTTTGGAAATTCAAGGGTGGCCCAAAGATCATGAAATATAATATAGTTTTAACATAGAAAAATTGAGGTTAATCATCGTGCATGTCTCCTATCCTAACCTATCCTAACCTAACCTAGCCTAACATTCCCTAGCGTAGCCTATCCTAGCCTATCCTAACTCACCCTAGCTTAACGTAGCCTATCCTACCCTAGCCTAACCTAACCTAACCTACCCTAGCCAAGCCTAACCTAACCTAACATAACCTAACCTAACAAAGCCTAGCCTAGACTAGCATAGCATAGCCTAGCCTACCCTAGCCTAACAAGCCTACCCTATCCTACCCTAGCCTAAATTAGCCTAACCTATCCTAACCTAGGCTAGCCTAACCTACCCTAACTTAGGCTAACCTAACCAAACCTAGCCTAGCCTAACCTATCATAACCTACGGAGCCTAGCCTAACCTATCATATTCTAGCCTAACATAGCCTAGCCTAACCTAGCCTAGCCTAACCTAGCCTAACGTAGCCTAGCCTAGACTAGCCTAACCTAGCCTAGCCTACCCCAGCCTAACCTGCCTTAGCCTAACCTAGCCTATCCTACCCTAGCATAACCTAGACTAACCTAGCCTAACCTAACCTGGCCTAACCTAGCCTAGCCTAACGTAGTCTAGCCTAACCTACCCTAGCGTAGACAAGCCTAGCATAGCCTAGCCTATCCTAACCTACCCTACCCTACTCTAGCCTACCTAACCTAACCTAGCCTAACCTAGCCTAACTTAACCTTGCCTAGCCTACCCTAGCCTACTTTAACCTAACCTAGCCTACCCTACCTTATACTATCCTAACCTAGACTAGCCTAGCCACACTAGCCTAGCCTAACCTACCCTAGCCTAACCTACCCTAGCCTAGCCTAACCTACCCTAACCTCGCCTAGCCTAGCCTAGCTTAGCCTATCCTAGCCTAGCTTATCCTAGCCTAGCCTAGCCTAGCCTAGCTTATTCTAGCCTAGCCTAGCCTAACCTAATAACCTAACCTAGCCTACACTAACGTAATCTAGCCTAGCCAAGCCTAACCTAGCCTACCCTAGCCTATCATAGCCTACCCTACCCTACTCTAGCCTACCTAACCTAACCTAACCTAACCTAACCTAGCTTAGCCTAACCTAGCCTAACCTAACCTAACCAAACCTGACCTAGCCTACCTTAACCTAACCTAACCTAGCCTAGAGTAGCCTAAACTAACCTACCCTAACATAACCTAGCATAAACTAGCCTAGCCTAGCCTAACCTACTCTAGCCAAGCCTAGCCTAGCCTAGCCTAGCCTAATCTAACCTAGCCTAGCCTAGCCTAACCTACCCTAGCTTAACCTAGCCTAGCCTTGCCTAGCCTAGCCTAGCCTAGCCTATTTTATCCTAGCCTATCCTAGCATATTCTAGCCTAGCCTAGTCTAGCCTAGCCTAGCTTAGCCTAACCTAAATTAACCTAACCAAACGTAACCTCAACCTAGCCTAACCTAGCCTAGCCTAGCCTAGCTTAACCTAACCTACCCTAGCCTAACCTATCCTAGCCTAACCTTTCGTAGCCTAACCTAAGCTAGCCTACCCTAGCCTAACCTAACCTAGCCTATCCTAGCCTGCCCTAACCTAGCCTAACTAGCCTAGCCTAGCTTAGGCTAACCTAGCCTAACCTAGCCTATCCTAACCTAGCCTAACCTATCCTAACCTAGCCTAGCCTAGTCTTACCTAACCTAGCCTAGACTACCCTACCCTACCCTACCCTACCCTAGCTTAGCCTAACATAACCTAGCCTAACCTAACCTAACCTAGCCTAACCTAACTCACCCTAGCCTAACGTATCCTAGCGTACACTAACCTAGCCTAGCCTAGCCTACCTATCCTAACCTATCCTATCCTATCCTAGCCTAACCCTAGCCTAGCCTAGCCTAGCCTACCCTACCCTAGCTTGTCCTAGCATATCTCAGCCTATTCTAGCCTAGCCTAGCCTAGCCTAGCCTAGCTTAGCCTAACCTAACTTAACCTAACCTAACCTAACCTTAGCCTACCTCAGCCTAGCCTACCCTAGCCTACCCTAGCCTACCCTAGCTTATCCTAGCCTATCCTAGCCTATTCTAGCCTAGTATAGCCTAGCCTATCCTAGCCTATTCTAGCCTAGTCTAGCCTAGCCTAGCCTAACCTAACCTAGCTTAGCCTAACCTAGTTAACCTATCCTAACCTAACCTTATCCTAACTTACCCTAGACTAGCCTAGCCTAGCCTAACCTAGCCTAGCCTTACCTAATGGAGCCTAACCTACCGTACACTAGCCTAGCCTAGCCTAACCTAACCTAACCTAACCTAACCTAGCCTAGTCTAGCCTAGCCTAGCCTAGCCTAGCCTAGTCTATCCTAGCCTACCCTAGCTTACCCTAGCCTAGCCTAACCTAACCTAGCCTATCCCAGCCTAACCTAGCCTAGCCTAGCTTACCCTAACCTTACTTGACCTAGCCTAACTTAACGTAACCTAACCTAACCTAGCCTAGATCTGCCTAGCCTAGCCTAACCCTAGCCTACCCTAGCCTACCCTAGCTTATCCTAGCCTTTCCTAGCCTATTCTAGCCTAGCCTAGCCTAGCTTAGCCTAGCTTAGCCTAACCTAACCTTATCCTAACCTAACCTACCCTAACCTATCCTAGCCTAGCCTAGCCTTCCCTAGTCTAGCCTTAGCTACCCTAGCCTAGCCTAGCCTAGCCTAGTCTATCCTAGCCTAAGCTAACATAGCCTAGCCTAGCCTATGCTAGCTTATCCTAACTTAGCCTAGCCTAGCCTACCCTAACCTAGCCTAGCCTAACCTAACCTAGCTTAACCTAGCCTAGCCTACCCTAGCCTAGCCTAGCCTAGTCTATTCTAGCCTACCTAACCTAGCGTGGCCTAGCCTACTCTCGCCTACTTAACCTACACTAACCTAACCTAACCTAACCTAGTTTAACCTAACCTAACCTATCCTAACCTAACCTATCCTAGCCTACCTTAGCCTACTTTAACTTACCCTAGCCTAGCCTAGCCTAACCTAACCTAACCTAATGTAACCTAGCCTAGCATATCCTAGCCTAACCTACCCTACCCTACCCTACCCTACCGTAGCCTACCCTGGCCTATCCTATCCTATCCTAGCCTATCCTAGCCTAGCCTAGCCTAACCTATTCTACCCTAGCCTAGCTTATCCTAACCTAACCTAACCTAGCTTACCGTAACCTAGTTTAGCCTAGCCTAGCCTAGCCTATCCTAGCCTAGCCAAACCTAACCTAACCTGACCTAGCCTACCCTAGTGTAGTTTTACCTAGCCTAGCCTAGCCTATCCTAACTTGACCTAGCTTAGACTAACCCACTCTGTGCTAGGCTATAGTATCCTAGCCTAACCTATCCTATCCTAGCCTATCTTATCCTATCCTAGCCTAGACTAGCCTAAGCTACCCTAAGTTACCCTAGTTTGACCTAGCCTAGTCTAACCTAGCATAGCCTAGTCTATCCTAGCTTTCTCTAGCCTACCCTAGCCTAACCTACTCTTACCTAGCCTATCCTAGTCTAGTCTAGCCTATCCTAAGCTACTCTAGCCTATTCTAGCCTAACCTAGCCTACTCTACCTTACCATAGTGTATTCTTGAGTAGCCTAGGCTAGGCTACTCAAGCTTAAGGTACTTTACTCTATATTAGAATATTAATGAAGAAATCATTCAAAAAAGAAAATAAATTAAAATATATTAATAAAAGTTTAAATATAAGAAAATTTCTTTAAAATAAAATGAATGTATGAGAATAGAATTTAAAATATATTGAATTTAACCATAGTAATAATGTAAAAACAAAATCTAACATGAGTTATAAGATATAAATGAAAATTTATTTTTAAATGAAAAACATATTGGTAAAACATAAAAACATAATTGAAGAAATCATTTTGAGAAATTCAATAATCTCATCTAAATTATTAGAAAAAATACATTTTTATTGGAAAAGGTCATCCAAAAATTATATGAAGAGCCACATGTTAAGTCAACTAATATTTTTAATTGAAAAAAAAAAACTTACAAAACCATAAAGCAAATCATCCAAAATTGATTTTAAGAACCACATATTAAGTCAACTAATATTTTTAATTGGAAAAAAAAACTCAGAAAACTATAAAGAAAATCAACCAATACTTGTGGTTTGACTTGATAGTTGTTAGAAGGCTAGAAAAAAATAATTTATAAATAAAATGGAATTATTTAGATGCACTAAGGGAATTCTCCAATTTCCTTATTTTCTTTTCCTATTCAACCCAATTTCCAATCCAATTCAATTGAAAAAAAACTCACAAAACTATAAGGCTAACCAACCAATATTTGTGGTTTGACTTTCTGGTTATTAAAAAGATCTGAATAACTAATTTATAAATAAAAATGGAATTATTTAGAATTCTCCAATTTACTTATTTCCTTCTCCAATTTGACCTAACTTCCAATTCAATTTAGTATGGTGCAACTGTTCAATTTGCTTAATAGATGAAAATATCTAATTATTTTATAGATTCATTTGTAAAATTTGAAAAGCAATGTTTATTATTTTACTAATTTATAAATAATCTAAATATTTCTATTTAAAAAGAAATTAAAAGCAAACTAATATTCAAATTAGATATCATTTATATAATCAAAATTCTTAAAGCATACTTCAAAAAATATCAAAGAAAAATTTAGTATGCCCAGACATTTGATTTGATATTTGATATTCAATATTCAAGTTGAATATAATCCATAGAATCAAAATCCTGAAAACATACCGTAAAAAACATAAGAGAAAATTTAGTATAACCAGAGATTTGATTGATATTTGATGGATCAAACAAAGAAATATCCAAATTACAGCTGAGAAATGAGAGACAAAGAGATTGCATCAACTGATATGAATTAATAAGAAACTATGGCATCTGTGATACCCCAAGACAGAAGGAAAATGGAATAATAAAACTAAGAGGAGTAGACTGGTTTTTGTTTTAAGAGTAAACCGAGAAAAAATAGTTGTAATCCAAAAAAAAATAAGTGATATTACAAACAAGTATTAATTCCAAAATTATAGAACCACCAGAAAATGAAAAATTAAAAAAAATAAAGACACATCTATAATTCTTTGAAAATGGTTTTCTAGAGACTTAATTCAAGAAACACAAAACGAAGAGGCGGAAAGTTACCTTGCGCGTCCAGAGCAAAATTAGGTTTCTTGAGGATCTTGTTTACAACCAATGAACAGGGTTTCCTGTGAGACCTTGCAGGTTGATTTTAGTAGTACCTGATACATAGAACAATTGATTAAAAGAAGGCGCAAACCTTAAAAGAAAGCAATTCAAAGAAGGCCCAAACCTTATCAATCAAATCTTTTAATAATATGATTAAACTAATCTCATAAAATTATACATCAATGGAAAAAAAGAACAGAGATCATGTTTGTGTGCCATAATATTCCTTAGAAATTGACCATAAAAATATGCAATATCAATGTATACTGCACAGTTTGCCTCCGCAAATTCTGCACAATGTTGCTTTGCCCCCGCAAATTCCCAATGCAAGCATCACAGCCTGCATTCCAGAGGAGTAATGGAACATGGGGCCTTTGTGGGCTGCGCTCCATTCGTCCAGATTCTTTCCAGTGGTCTCGAAAAAAATCTTGAACATGGGGATTCTTTTTGGTGGTCTCGAAACAAATCTTGAACACCGGGATTCTTTCTGGTGGTCACCAAGCATTGCAGCCAACGAAATCCAAATTCTTAGAGCACTTTTTGATTTATGAAAACAAAAAATGAAACTGCAGGTGGAAATCTCACCATCGACGCAGAACGTAGTGGAAGGAATATTGGAGAAAATGTCCAAGGTGGGAGGAATACTGAAGAAAATGGCAAATATTCAGAAAGGTTATTGGTTCGATCTTGTCCAGCAGGGCAACAAGATTGGATTCAAGAACAACCTGTTAACAAAAAAAAATTTACCAAAGAAACCTACATGTAAAAATTAAAAATCCAGGAATACCCAAACCTAGCTGTAAATATCCAGAAAGACCTGCAAACCTATATGTAATTTACTGAAATGAATGTAAACCAAACCTAGCATCCTGGTCCACTGGGAGCCATCAATGTGGCGAGTGCCTCCTCCTCCCCGCACCGAAGGGCAGCATCGTAATTCCATTCACTCAGGTACCATCCTTCTCGTTATTGAACTTGAACTTGTGAACATCATAATCAAAATCCTCATTATATAGCTTTTTTTCAAAATCCAAATTATATAGATGTTTTAATCAACGACTAATTTGTTAGTGGCCCTGCTACGTCCTCCCTACCCTAGCCGTTTGGAGGGAAGTGCGTTGTCATTTTTTTTTAGCGTAGGGATCGCACCATATCATTATATCTGTTTGGATTATTTTCAATATTAAAACGAATATGACAGTCTATTTTCCAATATTCAAATATCACAAAATTTCTTAATAAGTATAATAATTTTAACAAGAAAATAGATATAAATATGCCATGGGTTTTTCTAATATTCAAATATCACGAAATTTCTTAATAAGTACAATAATTTTAACAAGAAAATAGATATAAATATTCGATGGTTTTTTTTCATTGGTGTTTTATAAGGAAATCCAAGGAGGCTTAAAATCCATGGGACGCTTAAGAGAACTAATATACATTACAATATTTCTTTTAAAGCTAGATCTAGTGAAGAAATAAATATCTCAACCCAATTACAAATGTTTGGAGAACTCAATGCTAATTATCAAATGGATCTGTGAAGAAATTTCTCAGAATTTTTCCTTACCAACCCTTCAATAATAAATTTTTGTATCTACATACCTCTTTTAAATATACTTCTATAACTCACATTTATAAGAATACAAATAATGTTGTATATGGATTTGAAATTGGATTGAAGCAAAGTACCTACATTATCTCAATAATCTAGAATCAACACATTTAAAAAAACAAAAAACCATAAATAGTGGACCCCAACTTCAGCAATTTCATTGTTAGATTTTGTAGTGCACTGCACTACAAAATCCATCATGTCATGAAATGTCGTAATGGTAAAGGATGCACAGAGCGATTGCGATTTCTGGCATTTTGATTGTCATTTTCCTCCACAAAACTTGACATGCAAATAATACATGACCGTTTCTCTCCTCCTTCCTACATTGAAAATGAAGAACCTGTAAATAAGAAAGGTCGAGGTATGAGCCAAGTTGCAACATGAAAAACCCTATTTCATTAGCTACGAATCCACAAAACTATCCACCATCGAGAAATTGTACCTACAATGAAAATAAATTCATCATATAGGGGAGAGAGAATTTCAACCTAACCGCCATGAAGAGAGACACAGAAAAAGAAAAGAAAAGAAACTGAACTAAGATATCGAATCTCTTACCTAGAATCTCGTCCACTGTGATTCAAACACTCTGAACCCTATATATGAAACAACTACAATGCTTAGCATAAATATATCAAGGAAGAAGAAGTTTAATATATAGTAACACTATCTAGGAAAACTTTGTGTTACCTACTAGTTGGAAAACACACCAGGGTATGAGCCGAGTTGCAACAAGAAAAACCCTATTTCATTTGCTACGAATCCACAAAACTCTCCACCCTCGAGAAATTGATTGTTTCTCTCTCGTAACACCCCCAATTTGTGTGTTGAATTTTTAAAAGTTAGACATTTGAATTTTAAATCCTAAGGGGGTGGACCCCAAGGGATGACTATGGTGTGAATGTATTTGCATATTTTATTTGAGGAAATAAATAAAATGATTGTGCATGTTGACCAAAAAGAGAACTAGAGATCACTTGCCAAATCCATGAGGATGGATAAGGCAACAAATCCCCTAAACTCTTTCAAAAATCCTTGAAAGAAATTTATTTAGATTTGAGGAGGAATCTAAATTTTCCCCAATGAAGAGGAGTAGTTGGGAAGAGGTGAGAAAAAGCTGGAAAAGCTGAGGAAAAGCTTAAAGCAGCTTTAAAGAATCCCAAGATGGGAAGCCTAGGCTAAACAGGAAAGAAAGCAGCCTGCTATTCTGGACGCAGAATTGAAACATGCTTTGGGGGAACTATGAGCTTAAATAAGTTGCTCCTCTGCAGATCAGAGGTTGATCAGTGTTAGGAGTTGATCTCTGCTCGGGGGTGAATCCTGGGAGATAAAGAGGATTCTAAGGTTGGGAGGTTGGTAATTTGCAGATTGTGGTATATTCTGAACTTGTTGTTATTCTGTTTTTCTGATGATATGAATTGGCTACATATAGAAAAGTTAATTAAATGGTGTGATGAGATTAGTACTACATTTAATAGAATCCACTCTGGGATATTCACCCTTCAGATTTTGTTTAGTTGTAGACTAGAAATCTGTAGATTAGAAACTCCAGAAACTCTAAACCAAGGTTGATTTAAATCTGAAGTTAATTGGCCTCTACAGATGATTAAATTTTATGGAGTTCCTTGAAAAAAAAAAGATAACATGATATGCTTATGTGTATGTTAGAGAAACTTTATAGTAGTACTAAAATATACATGATCTGTAGCAGAAAGTGTTAAAATACAGGTTGCCTACATGTAATTGATAACATTTATTACATGGGTAGAGCCCATATATGAGTATTCTACCATTTATAATAGTGGCAGCAAAAGTGTAACTCTACTCTATATTAACAGTATACTATTTATCAGGGTATAGATTTCATATCTAACTATGCTCCTACTTCTTGAGAACCTCTAAAATAACCAGATACTTACTTATAAGTAATGTTCGCTGGTCAAGTACTATGAATTACATATAGTATACCTCAAGGAAAAGTAAAAATTAAAAGTAGGCACTATGTAACGTGTAGTGATAAACTCCTATTAAACTCCAAAGCAAAATTTCATTCATAGAAATTTTAGAGCATATGGTGTTTTATTTATTCCGTGACCATTGAAGGATATTGTATGGCTATAGAAAAAAAAAAAACAATGATAAATGAATATTGTTCAAGGAAACTATTGTATACATGTCTATGCCTCTAATACAAACGGGTATACATTACAAGTATCCAAAGTTAGTGTAGGTAGGTCTTTTTAAATCTACTATAGGCGAAATATATCTTTCATTCTTGAACGAACTAAGCCTCATAATTAAAGATATAACCTGCACTGTAGAAAAACGATTTGATGACCAGCGAATACTTTTACATATGCTCATGCAAACCAGAATTTCGCAGTCGTAAAGCCAAGATCTAACCATATATATAGATATAAATATTGGCAGCCTACCATATTAGTTCAAAAATATGCACTGCTACTTATTGCTATTGAACCAAGGATATAAACGGAAATATAGCAGCGGAAGAAAAATATATAGAATACCAAACACGTATACAAAATATAAAAGATCAACATGAACTTATTATGATGATACCTAGAGTTCTGGGTGCGAGACCAGCACATAGGAAAACATTCAAACTGTATAGACTTGATAAATTCCGGCACATGAGCCTTTGCAAGAACAGAAAAAAAAATGAAACGACGATTTGTTATAAACATGTGATCTTTCCCTATGTAGGCCTATCGATGATTCCTACTCGTATCGGAGTTCAATCATCGGTCATCGGAGTATTTAGAATATAAACCATGACCTATATTTCAATAACGCTCTGAAACCAACGCATCGATACCGCATGGCGCAGTGAATTTGGGATGAACGCACAGAGATATAGGGGCCATTATGCCTGCAGCGTATTCCGGTATTGTGCGCCGTAGTGGAATTAGACTAGTCGACAGAGGTAGTATATAAATTACCCCGTCGAGGCAGCCAGCGTGTGTCTTCACAAAGAAAAAAAATATATATATGCACAGACCTTCAAGAACCCTGAAATACAGAGGCTAACTCATGGAAAGAAAATAGGTTACCGAACAATGAAGGTTGGGTTGTTATCTTCGATTCGGTGCAAATCGCTATCCAGAGTAGAGAAAATCGACGTAAGTCGTATACAACCATCTGTAAGTCATCAGCCATAACGCACCTGTAGTAGGTTAGAAAACAAACCTATACAACAGCATGCAATACAGATCATATCATATAATATCCCTCGAGTAGGGCTGATTCAACCAATATTAAAGGATAGAAATCAATACAACTAAATTTAAAGAAATATCTCGGCATATAAATCTCAAGGGCCGTGAGTCACAGGGAGCGGGGTCCTCTTTCCACTCGGAGATCGATTAGAGAAAACTAAAACACAAAAAGAAAAAAAAGAGAGAAACGAAGCAAGAAGTCACTGAATAGCAAAAAGCACAACAGCCACGGAAAGGCTGCTGTGACAATGCGTATAGATACCCATGTATCAGGTTACAAGACGCGGGATGAACGGGAATCAAGGCTTAACGTTTTCAGTAGAAAGAAAACCACTGCAATAAGTGTATCCCGAGCAATATCCCCGCGCCCTGCACAATTAGTCCTCAACAAATTTAGGAACAATACTGGAATATCAAACGAAGTATAGCGGGACGATACATATATCAGGGAGATACCGGGACTCCCTTACTCAGCCCCATAAATAAGAATACCCGCTATTTCAGTTTAGTGGAACTCAAAGCGGCTGAGGAGTACAAAACGGTGCTAGAAACCAAGGCCGGGTACTGATCCTGGTGAGACTTCGACCTGAAAGTATTACAAGTAACCTAATTTCAGAATAGGGACCTGAACCGTCGGCGCCGAGTGTGTTAGGCGCACATACGAAAGCTGTCCCGGTGTACAAACCAGCACCTGTAAACAAGCAACCCACATGCCACCTCAGCCATAATCTATCATTCGATCAGTTGATGGACTAGCAGTAACCATCCCACAAAGGGCGTACCTATGCGTGGCACTGATCAGTTGGTAGATAAACTGGTATTAGTATATAAACCATAATGCCTTGCCGTCGGGAGCCATGAACTCCGAAATACGTCAGGCATCATTATTACTGGCGACAATCACTCAACTGATATCATCCAGGGTTACGAAACATCTCAGGGATAAAACGATAAACGATGTGGTCGCACGCATTAGGGTTAGGGATCGGAAATGGCATGGTGGCATGGGGAGCCAAATCAGGGTTTCAACCAAAAACTTATCCGCTCACACGTGGCGCGATTGGTTCTTCGTTTTACGTTTGGTTATAACAGCGTGGCGCAGTCAAACCATGACCCTCAACGCAAGTGACGGGGCTTGCTCCGGTAAAACACTCACACGCGGCGTCTCCACCATAAACCGGGAAGTAGGTAGGTGGTAAATCGTACAGGAAGGAGCGATTCAAATCCTATTATCGCATGGCGCAGAGGTTTCGTGTAGCCGCCATGATAAACCCATCATAATACTAATAAGAATATACAAATGTATCGAGTTAATAGAAACTCCTGTATGGGCGCCTTATCGAAGTACATTCACCAACTCTAGCGTGATACATAAATATATATTTAAACCATATGATAATTCAAGGGTATAAATAAAGGGCCTGTCGTGGTCGAAAGTATTATCCGAGCGCAGGTTGAAATTATATAATTAGTGATCGAAGTACATAGTTGATACGTGTAATTTATATATATATATATATATGTGACAAATATATATATCTATATCGATGTATAGCCCCTCCATAGGGATAAAGGGGGATATGTCGACAATAATGCTTGCAAAGCATGTATTATATATATATATATATATTGGTATTTTAGAGATGGTATAAAAATAGGTGATATTCCCTATATAGGTTTGAGGATATAAATTCTTACAATATATGGTTGATAAATGCATCTAGATACCTATGTTATATATATATATATATATATATGTAGATTCCCAGATTGTATATGGGTGAGGTGAGGAGTGTTGATGAATACATGGGAAATGCCTCAATGTTTTGAATAGAAGAGGGATAATAGAAGGTCAAATTATATGTGCGATATGTATAAGGTCTTAGTGAATCGACAAACCAATTGTACATAGAGCTATAGGCAATCTAAAAGAGATTTAAAAAAATTCATGTATGGAGGGTTAAAGCAAGCTTAGGTAGCATTGAATCTACTAGGAGAAAATAGTGTAACTTGGTTAAATGGAAAGGAATACTCCAATAGCTTGATGGGCAATAAATACCACTGTTGCACTAAATTACTAAAAAAAAAAAAAAAAATTTCGTTAACTGGAGGTGTTACAAATGGTATCGGAGCACTAGTTACAACAAATTGGGCTGTCATTTTGTGCTCACTGCTTATTACATATTTTGTTTTTTCTGAAGTGTATAAACTTTGCTAATCTGTGTTGTAAGTGTATACAGTTGAAATGGCTGAAGGTGGAGGGATTTATGTGGATCTGCATGATGAGTTTGCTACTCCAGATCCCAATGCCCCGATAATGGCTATGTTGCATAGGATGCAACGAAATTTGGAGATTTGGCGGAACTGAGAAGCCAGAATGACATGTTGTCATCAGCCAGTAAGGAGCAGGAAAAGCTCATCAGGAAATTAACTTCCCGGAACAGCCAGGAAGGCGAAGGTTCCGGAAAGAGAAAGATGGATGAGTCTGATGATGATGAGGCTGCTAGACAGTAGCATAAACAGAAAAGAGAATTACAGGGAGAATTTAGAAAGATTAAACCCCCCTCCTATGATGGGGAGAAGGAGGAGGATGCTGAAGCTTGGTTGCTGAACATGATCAAGTATTTCCAAGTATATGAATATGAGAGCAATCTGAAGGCCAGATTAGCTGTGTATCAGTTGCAAGGAAAAGCCACACTGTGGTGGGAAGAGACGAAAATGGTGCATGCCATTGATGAAAAAATAGTTACCTGGGAAGATTTTCAGACTAAGTTCAAAAGTCGTTATTTAAATGAACGTTATTATGACGATAAAGCAAAAGAATTCCATGAACTTAGACTAGGACAACTCACTATTGATGAGTTTTTCACTAAGTTTACTAATTTACTGAGGTATGTCCCTTACATTAGGGAGGAAAAGGCAAAGGTACAAAGGTTTTTAAATTGTTTTCCTACTGTCTATAAGGAGAAAATTGAGTTTGACAACCCAAAAACCATGGATGAAGCTGTGAGAAAAGCAAGACTATGCTATCAGCAGTTCAAAGGAAAAACTGAACAAGGAAAGAGCTGGCTGAACAAGGGTGAATTCAAAGGTAAAAGACCAAAACCAGCCTATTTAAGAAATTTTGGGAGAGATCATCAGCGGAAAAAATTCAGTAAACCAAGAGAAAGTCAAACTGCTCAGTCCCAAGTGGCGTCCAAACCAGCAGAAGGGAATAAAAAGGAAGGGACAGTCAGAATGAAGGAACCTCTGAAATGTTGGGGCTGTGGAGAACCCCATATGATGAGGGACTGTCCCCACCGAAACATTCATATGATCAGCAGAGAGCGAGAGGCAACAACAGTCAAAGACATAGCCAGAAACATACCCACTATCAGTGCAGCATTGGAAAATCGGCAAGCAGAACATCAAGCAACCATGGTGGAAATGGAGGGTAAGATCTCTGACCTACCTGTTACTGTTTTGATTGATCCAGGTGCTTCTTTGAGTTACGTTAGTCCTGGAATTGTAGAAAAATGTAATATTAAACCTGAAAAATTTCAGCAGGCATGGTTGGTACAACTGGCCACTGGAACTAAGAGGAAAGTCACACATAAGTTGCCCAAAACAGCAATACAATTAAATGGGTTCCCAACAGAAGTAAATCTGAACATATTGCCATTAGGATCCTATGATCTGCTGATAGGAATGGATTGGCTAGAAAAGAAGAAAGCCCTGATGAACTGCTAGGATAAAACCTTGCATTGTGTAGATGAGGAAGGGAAACCTTTTACACTGAAAGGGAAACCAAAACCCATTGTAGTCAGACAAATATCAGCATTACAATTGAAAAGAACAGCTAGAAAAGGATACCAAGTCTATGTAGTGCATGTAGAAGAAATAGAACAGCAAACTGAGGAAGAGTTACTGGATGCTATACCAGTCATCAGAGAATTTAAGGAAGTCTTTCCCAAGGAAATTCCTCATCTTCCCCCCAAAAGAGAGATTGATTTTTCAATCGATCTGGTACCAGGAGCAACACCTGTTTCCCGAGCACCTTATCGAATGAGCCCTCCTGAACTAATGGAACTGAAAATGCAATTACAGGAATTGTTAGATAAAGGGTATATAAGACCAAGTGTGTCCCCTTGGGGAGCCCCAGTGTTATTTGTGAAAAAGAAGGATGGAACCTTTAGGATGTGTATTGATTATCGTCAACTGAATAAATTGACCATTAAGAATAGATATCCACTTCCTAGAATTGATGATCTTTTTGATCAAGTGAGAGGAGCTTCAGTCTTCTCCAAGATAGACCTCAGGACTGGGTATCACCAGCTCAGAATTAAAGAAGAAGACATCAACAAAACAGCATTTCGAACCAGGTATGGGCATTACGAATTTGTAGTCCTACCTTTTGGTTTGACGAATGCCCCTGCCACCTTTATGTGTCTGATGAACAGTGTGTTGAATAAGTATTTGGACAAATTTGTTCTTGTGTTCATAGATGATATCTTAGTCTATTCTAAAAACGAAGAGGAACACAAGGAACATCTGAAAATAGTGTTGCAGACTTTAAAAGAAAACCAGCTATATGCCAAGTTCAGTAAATGTGAATTTTATAAAGATAAAATTCAATATTTAGGCCATATTATTTCTGAAAAAAGGGCTTGCTGTTGACCCTGAAAAGATAAAAGCTATTAAAGAATGGCCAGTTCCCACTGATGTCGCAGCAGTAAGATCATTTATGGGAATGGCAGGCTATTATCGCAGATTTGTGGAGAGATTTTCTGCTATAGAAAATCCCATAACCTCATTACAAAGGAAGGGTGTTAAGTTTGTGTGGACTGAAAAATGCCAAAACAGTTTCGAACAATTGAAACAGAAACTTATTTTAGCTCCTATATTACAAATTGCTGATCCTGATAAAGAGTTTGTGGTGTGTACAGATGCGTGCAAAGAAGGGCTAGGAGGAGTCCTACTGCAAGAAAATTCAGTTATTGCCTATGAGTCTAGGAAATTAAAAACTCATGAACATAATTATAGTGCATATGATTTGGAGTTTGCAGCAGTTATTCATGCTTTAAAAATGTGGAGGCACTATCTACTGGGGAAGAAGTTCACCTTGATGACTGATCATATCAGCCTTAAATATTTCTTTTCCCAAACTGACCTGAACGCAAGACAGGCTAGATGGCTGTCTTTTCTAAGTGAATTTGATATGGACATAAAACATATCAAGGGAAAAGAAAATAAAGTTGCTGATGCCTTAAGTAGAAATGCTTGTCAACATTTAAACAGCATTGGGAGTAGTGCCCAGATGGAGATAGAGGAATTGGTGGTAAAAGCAGCAAATCAAGATCCCAACTATGAAGCACTCTTGGTGCAACTACAGAGAAAAGATAAAACTGATTTCACTAAAAACCAAAAAGGGCTTCTCTATTTCAAAAACAGGTTGTATATTCCAAATGTAGAATCATTGAAAAGAGAAATTCTAGATGAATATCACAAGCAACCTTATGCAGGAAATCCAGGATACCAGAAGATGTTAACAGACTTGAAAAAGAAGTTGTTCTGGCCAGGAATGAAGAAATATGTGGCGGAGTATCTGAGTAAGTGTATGGAATGTCAACTGGTCAAAGTTGAGCATCAACACCCAGCAGGGCTGTTAAATCCTCTGCCAATTGCAGAATGGAAATGGGACACAGTCTCCATGGATTTTATAACAGGATTACCCAAGACTAAATATCAACATGATTCAGTAATGGTGGTAGTAGACACTTTAACCAAGGCTGCTCACTTTATACCAGTAAAATCTACCTTTGGAACAGCTCAGGTAGCAAATGTTTTCCTAAAAGAGGTAGTAAGGCTTCATGGAGTTCCCAAGGTGATTGTCTCAGACCGGGATGCTAAGTTTACAGCAGCATTTTCGAAAGGATTGTTTGGAGGAATGGGTACTAAGCTGAATTTTAGTACTGCCTATCACCCTCAAACAGATGGGCAGACAGAAAGGACGAATCAAATCTTGGAGGATATGCTGCGAATGTATGTGATGGATAGACCATCAAAGTGGGAAGAGTATCTGCATCTAGCTGAGTTTGCCTATAATAATAGCTACCAATCCTCTATTAAGATGAGTCCATTTGAGGCACTCTATGGGAGGAGGTGCCGTACTCCTTTGAGCTGGAGTCAACCAGAGGATAAACTGGTGTTGGGACCAGATGCACTACAAGAGATGGAAAGAATTGTTAAACAAATACAGAGAAACATAAAGACAGCACAAGATCGACAGAAGAGCTATGCTGATAAGAAAAGGGTGCACCGAGAATTCAAAGTGGGGGATCATGTGTATTTGCGCATTAAACCTAAAAAGAGCACACTTTATGCAGGAAGTTGTGCAAAACTGGCTCCTAGATATTGTGGGCCTTTTGAGGTGTTAGAAAGGGTGGGACCAGTGGCTTACAAGCTGGCCTTACCACCTCATGTTAAAGTGCATAATGTATTTCATGTTTCATTATTAAAAAGATATGTGCATGATGCTTCTCACATATTTGATTGGAATGTTGTACAGGTGGAACCAGAAGGGGAGTTTCTGCCAAAACCGCTTCAAATATTGGAGCGGGAAGAAATTGAATTGAGAAACAGAACAGTGGTCAGAGTAAAGGTGCAGTGGAAGCACTTTACTGCTGAAGAAGCCACCTGGGAAAGGGAAGCTGAAATAATGGAGAAATATCCATTTTTGTTTAACTGAAATTTAGTAGTTGAATAACAACACCGAGGACGGTGTTTATTTTCAGAGGGGGAATATGTAACACCCCCAATTTGTGTGTTGAATTTTTAAAAGTTAGACATTTGAATTTTAATCCTAAGGGGGTGGACCCCAAGGGATGACTATGGTGTGAATGTATTTGCATATTTTATTTGAGGAAATAAATAAAATGATTGTGCATTTTGACCAAAAAGAGAACTAGAGATCACTTGCCAAATCCATGAGGATGGATAAGGCAACAAATCCCCAAAAATCTTTCAAAAATCCTTGAAAGAAATTTATTTAGATTTGAGGAGGAATCTAAATTTTCCCCAATGAAGAGGAGTAGTTGGGAAGAGGTGAGAAAAAAGCTGGAAAAGCTGAGGAAAAGCTTAAAGCAGCTTTAAAGAATCCCAAGATGGGAAGCCTAGGCTAAACAGGAAAGAAAGCATCCTGCTATTCTGGACGCAGAATTAGAAACATGCTTTGGGGTATGAGCTTAAATAAGCTGATCCTAGACAGATTAGAGGTTGATCTGTTCTAGGAGGTGATCTCTTCTCGGGGGTGAGTCCTGGGAGATAAAGAGGACTCTAAGGTTGGGAGGTTGGTCATTTGCAGATTTGTGGTATGTTCTGAAATTTTGTTATTCTATTTTCTGATGGTATGAATTGGCTACATATAGAAAAGTTAATTAAATGGTGTGATGATATCAATACTACATTTAACAGAATCCATCTTAAGGTATTCACCTTCCATATTCTGTTTAGTTGTAGACTAGAAATCTGTAGAGTAGAAACTCCAGAAACTCTAAACCAAGGTTGGTTTAAATCTGAAGTTACTTGGCCTCTACAGATGATTAAATTTTATGGAGTTACTTGTAGAAAAAAAAATGACATGATATGCTTATGTGTATGTTAGAGAAACTCTATAGTAGCACTGAACTATACATGATATGTAGCAGAAAGTGTGAAAATATAGGTTGCATATATGAGCTTGATAATAATTCTTACATTTGTAGATTGCATAGATGAGTATTCTACCATTTATAATAGTATTATAAAAAGAGAAATTCTACTCTATATGAGCAGTAGAATATTTATCAGGGTATAGACTGCATAGCTAATTATATTCTTACTTCTGGAGAACCTGTAACATAGCCAAATACTTACTTTATAAGTAATGTTCTCTGGTCAAGCAATATTAACTACATATAGTATACATCAAAGAAAAGTAGAATTTAAGAGTATGCATTATGGAACATGTAGTTATAAACTCTTGTTAAACTCCAAATCAAATCTTCATTCACAGAAATTTTAGAGTATATTGTGTTTTAATTTATTCCCTAACCATTGAAGGATATGGTATGGCTATAGATAAAAAGCCATGATAAATGAATATTGTTCAAGGAACTATTGCATACATGTATATGCCTTTAACAAAAACGTATATATATTACAAGTACCCAAAATTAGTGCATGTAGGTCTTTTTAAAACGACTATAGGCGAAATATACCTTTAATTCTTGAACGAACTAAGCCTCATAGTTAAAGATTTAACCTGCACTTTAGAAACACGACTTGATGACCATCGAATACTTATACATATGCTCATTCAAACCAGAATCTCGCAGTCGTAAAGCAAAGATCTAACCATATATATATATATTGGCAGCCTACCATATTATTTCCAAAAATACGCGCTGCTACTTAGTGCTATTGAACCAAGGATATAAAAGGAAATAGAGTAGCGGGAGAGAAATATATAGAAACCAAACATGTATACAAACTATAAAAAAGCAATATGAATTTATTATGATGATACCTAGGGTTCTGGGTGCGAGACCAGTGCATAGGGAAACATTCAAACTGTATAGACTTGATAATTTCCGGCACATGAGCCTTTGCAAGAACAGATTGAAAAAAAAAAATGAAACGACGATTTGTTATAAACATGTAACTTTCCCTATGTAGGCCCTCTCGATGATCCCTGCTCGTATCAGAGTTCAATCATCGGTCATCAGAGTATTTAGAATATAAACCATGACCTATACTTCAATAACACTCTGAAAAAAACGCATCGATATGGCACGACGCAGTGAACTTGGGACGAACGCGCAGAGATCTAGGGGCCATTATGCCTGCAGCGTATTTGGGTATTGTGCGCCGCAGTGGAATTAGATTAGTCGACAGAGGGTAGTATATAAAATACCCCGTCGAGGCAGCCGGCATGTGTCTTCACAAAGAAAAATATATATATATGCACAGACCTTCAAGACCCCTGAAATGCAGTGGCTAACTCATAAAAAGGAAATAAGTTACCGAACAACGAAGGTTGGGTGGTTATCTTCGACTCGGTTCAAATCGCTATCCATAGTGGAGAAAATTGACATAAGTCGTATACAACCAGCCGTAAGTCATCGATCATAACCGCACCTGCAGTAGTTTAGAAAAGAAACCTATACAACATCATGCAATACATATCATATCATATCATATCCCTCGAGTAGGGTTGATTCAACCAATATTAAAGGATAGAAACCAATACAACTAAATTTCAAGAAAATATCTCGGCATATAGATCTCAAAGGCAGTGAGTCACAGAGAACGGGGTCCTCTTTCCACTCTGAGATCGATTGGGTCAAAAAAAAAAAAAAAAAAAAACAAAACAAAAAAAAAGAGAGAAACGAAGCAAGAAGCCACTGAACAACAACAAGCACAACAGCCACGGGAAGGCTGCTATGACAAGGCGTATAGATACCCATGTATCAGGCTACAGGACGCGGGAGGAAATGGGAAGCAAGGCTTAACGTTTTCAACAGAAACAAAACCACTGCAATAAGTTTTATCCCGAGCAATATCCTCGCGCCCTGCACAATTAGTTCTCAACAGATTTAGGAACAATACTGGAATATCAAACGAATTATAGCAGGACGATACATATAGAAGGGTGATGCCGGGACTCCCTTACCTAGCCCCATAAATAAGAATACCCGGTATTTCAATTTAGTGGAACTCAAAGCGGCTGAGGAGTACAAAACGGTGCTGGAAACCAAGGCCGGGTACTGATCCTGGCGAGACTGCAACCTGAAACTATTACAAGTAACCTAATTGTAGAATAGGGACCTGAACCGCCGGCGCCGAGTGTGTCAGTCGCGCATACAAAAGCTGTCCCTGTGTACAAACCATCACCTGTCAACAAGAAACCTACATGCCACCTCAGCCCTAATCTATCATCTCGATCAGTTGATGGCCTAGCAGTAACCAGCACGCAAAGGGCGTACCTACGCGTGGCACTGATCAGTTGGTATATAAACTGGTATTGGTATATAAACAATAATTCCTTGCCGCCGGAAGCCATGAACTCCGAAATACGTCGTGGCATCATTGTTACCGGCGACAAACACTCAACTGATATCATCCATAGTTACGAAACATCTCAACGATAAAACGGTAAACGCAGTGGCCACAAGCATTAGGGTTAGGGATCGGAAATGGCATGGTGGCATGGGGAGCCAAATCAGGGTTTCAACGATAAATTTCTCCGTTCAAACGTGGCGCGATTAGTTCGTCGTTTTACGGTTGGTTATAACAGCGTCGTTTTACGGTTGGTTATAACAGCGTGGCGCAGTCAAACTATGATCCCAACGCAAGTGACGAGGCTTGCTCCGGTAAAGTACTCACACGCGGCGTCTCCACCATAAACCGGGAAGTAGGTAGGTGGTAAATCGTACAGGAAGGAGCGATTGAAATCCTATTATCGCATGGCGCAAAGGTTTCGTGTAGCCGCCATGATAAACCCATCATAATACTAATAAGAATATACAGATGTATCGAGTTAATAGAAACTCCTGTATGGGTGCCTTATCGAAGTACATTCACCAACTCTAGCGTGATACATAAATATATATTTAAACCATATGATAATTCAAGGGTATAAATAAAGCGCCTGTCGTGGTCGAAAGTATTATCCGAGCGTAGGTTGAAATTATATAATTAGTGATCGAAGTACATAGTTGATACGTGTAATTTATATATATATATATGTGACAAATATATATATCTATATCGATGTATAGCCCCTCCATAGGGATAAAGGGGGATATGTCGACAATAATGCTTATAAGCTTGTGTATTATATATATATATATATATTGGTATTTTAGAGATGGTATAAAAATAGGTGATATTCCCTATATAGGTTTGAGGATATAAATTCTTACAATATATGGTTGATAAATGCATCTAGATACCTATGTTATATATATATATATATATATATGTAGATTCCCAGATTGTATATGGGTGAGGTGAGGAGTGTTGATGAATACATGGGAAATGCCTCAATGTTTTGAATAGAAGAGGGATAATAGAAGGTCAAATTATATGTGCGATATGTATAAGGTCTTAGTGAATCGACAAACCAATTGTACATAGAGCTATAGGCAATCTAAAAGAGATTAAAAATTCATGTATGGAGGGTTAAAGCAAGCTTAGGTAGCATTGAATCTACTAGGAGAAAATAGTGTAACTTGGTTAAATGGAAAGGAATACTCCAATAGCTTGATGGGCAATAAATACCACTGTTGCACTAAATTACTAAAAAAAAAAAAAAAAATTCGTTAACTGGAGGTGTTACATTTAAATACAGTTTAAATAGTTGGTTTAGTAATTGTGGACCATTTCATATTAAATAATGTAATGTGGACCCATTACATTGATTTATGAATGAATGAAGAGATAAATCCATTTTTTCTATGTCAGTTAATTAAGGTAGAATTGAAAACCTAAAAATTATTATTTTTATCCATGAGAAAATAATTATG
This sequence comes from Pinus albicaulis, assembly GCA_034641835.2. Classification (NCBI taxonomy): domain Eukaryota; kingdom Viridiplantae; phylum Streptophyta; class Pinopsida; order Pinales; family Pinaceae; genus Pinus; species Pinus albicaulis. The sequence goes on along the minus strand of CM076584.1, from coordinate 516,111,071 downwards.
AAAATTATCATGCATGGATAAGAATCCAACGGAGCACAATTAACTTCCTATATATATTATACCCCATTTATCAAGTGAACCATGGTTTTAGGTTGTAAGTGGTCTTTGTTAGAAACCATGTATTGTTTATATAAACCATGGGTTGATTTCTAATTATTAGTGAAATTCACATATAGATATAATTGGTGAATCATCATTGGAATTAGTAAAGCATGAACATACAATTAAAAGTAAATGTATAAATTCTAGTGATTCTTTAAAAAAAGAAGAAGGGGAAATTGTGTCAAATTCATTTTTGACATTATCAAATATTAATAATTGTGAATGTGATGAATTATAGTAATTACATATATCACTATAAAAGAAACATGTACTCACACTATAAAATTTTGTTGGTGTAAATTTTATTAAATTTAATTTTCCTGAGTCTTAAATTCAAGGACTAGGTAATAGTGTGAAATCATATAGCTACAAACAAAGAGAAAGGAGAATGAGTTGTATTTGGACTTGGGTGTGGGGGAAACCCATCAGATCCAAATTTATTCACGTAAGTTTTGAACTAGTGAATAAAATTGAGGAAACTTGAAAAAATAAAATAAAATAATGAACATAAAGTTGTACATTATTGCACTCTAGAGGTATTGTCAAAGAAAAAAAAAATTCATGTGTGAAGTAAGAATTGAATTATAGAAATTATTAACGAGTCTGGTTATTACTAATTAAAGGGATTGGCTAAAAAAAGAAAACAAGGTGAAGGTACTGGAAGTACAGCTGTGAACTGAGAAAGGGTAAGCATAACCATGGATATGATACAGTTGTTTTCTTTCATTCATAAATACTAATGAAAAGTTGTAAATTTTTTTAGCCAAGTGTGTAACAGGAAATTGTACACTCTAGAAACAAGGAGAAAAAAAAGGGTGAAGATAAGTGCAGATAAATCACCTAGAAAATCGAGAAAAGCTGAACTAGACCAAGTTTGCGTGAGGAGGAAATCTCACTGAAAAACAAGAAAGGATAAGTAGTGTATTAAAAATGCACTAAACTAGTATGAACCTGAACGGTTTGACTAATAACTGAATTTCTTAAGTTTATTGAAATTCAGAATGTTGTTGTGGATTATCCATTGTATGTACCTGATATTACTTACATTGGTATGAATTGTAGACAGAGAAAACAGAATAAAAGATCTTCCAGACAGACTTCTTGGAAAGAAGTAGGAAGAAAATCAACTGCATAAGGTATCATTAAATTGTTGGAAATATGATGTAGAGTGTTGTCCTTGATGGCAACCCACTGAATGAAGATGAAGACATGCGACTATTGACATGTGTTGTCCTTGATGGCAATCCACCTGATGAAGTTATTCTTGACTTTATGGACTTGGTAAATGATGCAAATCTGATGTGATATGATGCTAAGAGTTGTCCTTGAAAGGCAACCCACTTGATGAAGATGATGACAACTTCTTGATGAAGTTGTGCTTGCTAGAATATGTTCTTGATGAGCTAAATATGATGTATCTACAGTGTGTACAGAAGGCAGTGAAGAAAAGGTGTTCAGAATGTGCTAAATCTTGATGAAAAGAGTATGTCTCTAGGTATACGCGGATCTGTCTAAGGGAAGTCGCGTATGCACGCGGAAAAGAACGTGCCAAGTCGCGTATGGGCTAAAGCGCTCTAAAAGTGCAAAACCAGGGGTAATCACCATGGTATTGACCCATCGTATTGGGCAATGATCCGCCTAATTGACCCCGTCTAATATAGTTTTGGGCTCATGGTATTGGTTTGGCTCATGGTATTGAAAAAGGGGCTCATGGTATTGAAAAAGGGTAAACCTATATAAGGAGAAGAAATTCATTGTGCATATCATGAGTGTGGGTGCAAGATGTCTGAGCTTGAATGAATACTTCTCTCTGAAGTAGATCTAAATGGAAAGGGTTACACTTGAAGATAAATCTGAATGTATGATGCACCAATAATGAAGAAGGGGATCTAGATCTGAAATGTACTTGTATCTACTAGATCTGCTTATGGAAGGCTTAGATCTGAATTGAGGCGAACATCTGTCTAAAGTAAAAGGGTAAATCTGAACTGAATATCTGATCTGAAGAAGTATGCTTCTCTTTAATGATTGAAGATCTATACGCTACTTCGACGCAGAGGAAGCGCGTATATACGCGGCTTATCAAGAAAACCGCGTATGCGCAATGAAATATACACTGCAGGTATACGTGTTTGTGTGACGAAGCGCGTATATACGCGACACGCAAGAAGGGTTTATATGCAAACTAGGTTTGCTGAAAGCAAGGGTATGAAATATCTTAACTGCTCGCTATGTTTCGCTTATCTCGACTGTTGATATGTATCTGTTGGTGATGTATGTTTGTGCTTAAAAGTATGGAAAGGGTCCAGTATGAAAATATGATGAAATGTGGCCTGCAAGTGGTGTTCTACTGAAGTGGTTGGATCCAGTGTGAAAATTGATGAAACGTGGTCCAAAGAGGTGCTGAGGGTTGTGGCCTTCAGTCAGGGGGTTGTAGCTCCCTTCCAGGTGAGGCTGGTAAACGAGATCGGGGGGTCGTAACTCCCTTCCAGGAGAGGCCGGTAAACGAGTCAGGGGGTCGTAGCTCCCTTCCAAGAGAGGCTGGTAAACGAGCGCAGGTGGGTGCCTGCATGCTGGTCAAGTCTGCGCCAGCACATATGTTGTAAGATGTTTTCTCTATAATAAATATTGAAGGTCGAAAGTAACCAATGCAAGGGTTTTCTCCTATTTGGGTTTCCACTAAGAACTCCTGTTCATGTGTGATGCTTGTGTGATGGTTTATTCCCTGCTCTTACCGCACATGCCATCGTTTATCAACATCCGATGAATGAAATGATGGATTAATAGAAGTGAAGATTTAATGACATATCTAGACTCGTGTATACGCTAGTTTCATAAAGGGATTCAAGGTGATATACGCTATTTCATCAAGGAAAGTAGCGTATTGGGTTTTAAGGAATGAAAGTAAAGGATTTGATTATGCAAGAAATACCGATTCACCCCCCCTCTCGCATTTTCCCAACAATTGGTAACTTTGTCCTTGTGCGTGCTTTTGATCGCTAAAGGATCCGTCGCAATGGGAAGTCAAGAAGGAGTAATGTCTATAAAGCCACCTCTATTCAATGGAAGAAATATGATATTCTAGAAGGTACGAACAAAAGCATATCTGCAAAGTCTTGGTGCAGATGTATGGGCAATCGTGGAAGAAGGCTATCAATATCCGACAAGTATTCCTACTGATGCAGCTGAAAGGAAGAAGTATGAAATCAATGCCAAAGCAGTGAATGTCTTATTAGGAAGCATGTATGAATTAGAATTTGCTAAAGTAATGCAGCTCCATTCACAAGAAGAAATATGGGACAAAATCATTCTAAGCTATGGAGGAGACACAAAGGTAAAAAGTGCAAAACTCAAACTCTTAGAATTGAATATGAAAATTTCAGATGCATAGATGAAAGTAAGGCGTTTTTCTTCGTCTAGATGATATTGTAAAATCGATGAGAAATTTGGGTGAAACTATAATCGATACTACTCTGGATACTATAGTGGAAAAGGTCTCAAGATCCTTGACTTCTAAATTTGACTCTAAAGTTTCGGCTATTGAAGAAAGGCAAGATCTGCAAACTCTTTCTATTGTTCAATTGCATGGTATTCTGACTGCTTTTGAAATGAGACAAGGAGGTCCTTCTCAAATACGAGAAGCTGCTTTTAAGGCATATACAAAAGGAAAGGAAAAGGAAGTTGTTAAAGAATCCAGCTATATATCCGATGAAGAAGAAGTGAATTTCGTGAGAAAGCTTCAACTAGGTACTGGAAGATTCAAAGGTAAGCTTCCCTTCAAATGTTTTGAGTGTGGAAAAGTTGGTCATTATGCTACAAAATGTCCTTATAAAGGAAAATCGTTATAAAGGGGAAACAATTTGAAAAGAGAAAGAGTTATTATGCAAAAGAAGATGATGATGAAGAATCCATGCTGAAGATGAAGAAGATTTTGACCAAGATCCTGGGAAGTGCTCATGGCAAAGAGGAAAAAGAAGAAGGCTACTTGAAGCAAGGAGATATCTCAGAAAATTGAAGAAGATGAATTTGATAGTGATTTGGGCCCTTGCAATCTCCTTTGTGCAAACAATAGTGAAGATAGTAAAGTTGTGGAAGCTCTCAAGACTAAAGTTGAAGAACTACAAAGTTCAAATACTAAGCAAGAAGCTATTTACAAAGAGATGACCTCTCAAATGAAAGATCAAATAGAAATGTTGAATGGACAGGTGGACAACTATCAAAGGTTTCATACTTATGCATCCAATCGAATTAAAGATCTAGAAGCAGATCTTGGAAAATCAGGCAAGAAGAATGAAGGACTTGAAGCTGCAATCATCTCTCTGCAGGAAGATCTAGAAGCATCAAGTAAGAAAAATGAGGAACCTCTACAATCATTTTAAAAGGAAGGCCTTGAAGCAGAAATCATATCTCTCAAAGAAGATCTGGAAAAATCAAATAAGAATGAAGAGTTGAACAAACATGTGAAGAAAAAACGAAAATTGGTTGAAAGAAGAGATTCTAAATCAAGGATCAAGTAGAAGATGGAAGAAGGAGAAGAAAGCATGACAAAGCAATGTCAAGCCTTGGAGGTTGAGGGGCAAACATTCTCAAAGGTAAATTAGAAGAAAAGGTTAACCCAGATTTACGATAGTACTAATATTCTCGACAATATTCGGCAATCAAAAGTCTCCTGCTATCAAAATTGGTCTTGGTTTCCATGAAACTGTTAAAGGAGAATCTAGCTCACAAGGAAGTGCTAAAAATTCAGAGGATGTCAATACAAAACCTGAAGTGTTGAAAGAGACAAAAGATCAACCAACATTCATGAATTCTCAAAGGAATTCATTCAAGAACGTTGAAAGCTTTAAATGTCATAATTATGGGCATGTTGCAGCAAATTGCAGAAGAAGAACAATTCAGCCACAAACAAACAGATACTACTCAGAAAGGTACTCTGGTAGCTTCAAGGGATATTGTTTTTCATGTAACAAGTATGGACATAAAGCAGCTGATTGTAAAAGGAGGAAGATTAGAAATACTCATTATGATTCTTATGCTTATTTTTATGGACATATGAGATGTTATTCTTGTAACAAGTATGGACATGTAGAAAAAGAATGCGTGATGAACACTTCCGAAAGTGGACACTCTCCAAAGACAATCGTTGGAAAGCTCAAGAAAATTTTGGAAAAGAAGGAGACCGATCAGAAACGTAGGGAATTCTGACCCTACTGCAGTCATCCGCTTCTGAAGATGACTTTTCTTATTGACTGCAGGAATGGTGTGGGATACATTATGAGATTTAGTAATGTATCGTCACAGGGGGAGCAATGCATGTTGACTCTCTTGGTTGATTTGATTATTCTGGTTATGTTTACTTCTGACAGCGCATCTGATGTGGAAAGGACAGGTACAGAAGGTACATGCTTAGGTGGAAATGAAAGAATGTGAAGAATTTCTATGCTTCACTTTCCATACGCGGGTTATATGAACCAAAGTTGCGTATACACGCGAGTTCCAGCAGACACAGTCGCGTATGCATTGATGATAAAAAAATTTATCTGATAGCTGAAGATTTGGAGCAGAGGTCCAGGGGGGAGCATCAGTCTGACTGATAATAAATATAGTATTGACTCTGTATCAGCTTAATTTATCAGTTCTATATGATGATGATATGATACTTGATATCTTATGTTGAAGTTTATGGATGAGTCCTGTTTGCTTGTTGAATGAAGAGTATTCGTTGCTGAGATGAAAGTCCTATAATTCAGAGATAAGGATAGATCATGCAGAGATTGTTGCTGATGGCTTGATGATAAAAATATTCAGGTTGCACAAGTTAAGGAAGAGCACTGGTCCAGGGGGAGTAGCAGGTTGAATACTAATGATTGCATTGTTGGCAATATGACTGATTACTCTTGGTTTTTTTTTTTTTGTGATACTCATGCTTAAATGATGATGTCTTGGTATGATGAGATGTTGATTCCTGTTTACTGAAAAGTATCTTTTGTACTCACATGGATGAGTTGGAAGTCGTTTGATTCAGAAATAAATCATGCAAAGTTTGTTACTATGGTGGAAATCTTTTGCCTACATATGTTGCTTCATGTTACTTCTTGAAGATCATGGTGATATTGGACCACATGGATGATTGCTTGACACACATCCGAAGATGTTGTTCTCGATATGATAATCTAACTTGGAAAGAATGTATTGATGTCAGCACGGAATATGAAGACTTGATTACTAATGCGCTTATGCTACCATCATTGGATGACACTTGAAGACACAACTACACTCGTCTTATCCATCTCAGCCTAGGAATTATTCAAATACTTCGTAAACATAGTCGAACAATCGTCTTTCTCTCACAAAGAACAAATCTGGTTGAAATTTAGAAGATGGTTTGGAATACGCGGATACGCGGTTTTCCCGAAACACAGTCCGTATATACGCGAGTTCCGCACATAAACCGCGTATGCTTGGTTGTTTGCAATTTTTGTTGTTCACTTCTTTCAAAGACAAATTACAGTTGTTTTTTTTGGCATTCTCGATAATCGTTTGGTATCTCTCGGTGGTGTTCCGGGGCTTCATAAATTCTGCCAGTTTCTGTACGTCTTCGATGAAGATGCCTTGATGTTTTGTTGGTGAAAGTGTTCAGGATGCACAAACTAAGGGGGAGCCTTAGTCATAGGGAAATGTTGCTTGGATGCATAGATTCAGGCGGAGCATTAGCGTTGCTGAGTATAATGCATTGTTGGCATTATGTTGATTCTAAAAATTGTTCTTTTTCTTGAGGATTGTCTAGATGCTGGTCTTAAATGGTCATTTTTGTAAATTGGTGAAAAGGTCTTGTTAAGACCCATGATGTAAATCTTGTAATATTCAGTCATGTAAGGACTTGTCAAATTTGTAAACCCACTTGGTTGGGTAGTCAATCAAATTTCAAAACCCACTTGGTTGGGTACTGAGTCTTATATGTAAATCCACTTGCTGATATGTGATGTAAGTATGAGTCATTGGTGATAGGAAAGTCATAGAGTCATGTACTTCATTGGAAAATATGTTTGAAGATTCAAAGTGATGAACTGTGGGGAGCTTGGCCACTTCAGCACATATCAGATCTGCAGAATGTTTCTTCCATGAGGAGAAAAGGGGGTGAGTGTGTTGGCTTTGATCCGCCCGTTGCCCTTGCTGTCAAAGGGGGAGAGTATGTTGGTTTTTGATCCGCCCTTTGCCCTTGATGTCAAAGGGGGAGAATGACATGGTGTTTGAATGCAGATAATGGTGTCAAAGAATTGGGAGAGTGACATGGTGTCCATATACTTATCTGTTGTGGTAACCAAACACCATCGTGGTTGCCATCAAGTCCAAAGGGGGAGATTGTTGGAAATATGATGTAGAGTGTTGTCCTGATGGAAACCTACCGAATGAAGATGAAGACATTCGACCATTGACATGTGTTGTCCTTGATGGCAATCCAACTCGATGAAGTTATTCTTGACTTGATGGACTTGTTAAATGATGCAACTCTGAAACTGATGTGATATGATGCTAAGAGTTGTCCTTTAAAGGCAACCCACTTGATGAAGATGATGACAACTTCTTGATGAAGTTGTGCTTGCTAGAATATGTTCTTGATGAGCTAAATATGATGTATCTACAGTATGTACAGAAGGCAGTGAAGAGAAGAAGTCAGCATGTGCTAAATCTTGATGAAAAGAGTATGTCTCTAGGTATACGCGGGTCTGTCTAAAGGAAGTCGCGTATGCACGCGGAAAAGAACGTTCCAAGTCGCGTATGGGCTAAAGCGCTCTAAAAGTACAAAATCACCATGGTATTGACCCATTGCATTGGGCAATGATCCGCCTAATTGACCCCGTCTAGTGTAGTTTTGGGCTCATGGTATTGGTTTGGCCCATGGTATGGAAAAAGGGGCTCATGGTATTGACAAAGGGTAAACATATATAAGGAGAAGAAAGTCATTGTGCAAAGGATGTGTGTGGGTGCAAGATGTCTGAGCTTGAATGAATACTTCTCTCTGAAGTAGATCTGAATGGAAAGGGTTACACTTGAATGATAAATCTGAATGTATGATGCACCAATGATGAAGAAGAGGATCTAGATCTGAATTGCACTTGTATCTACTAGATCTCGCTTATGGAAGGCCTAGATCTATGATGAGGCGAACATCTAGGCGAATATCCTGTCTAAGTAAAAGGGTAGATCTGAACTCGAATATCCGATCTCGCTAGCATGCCGCCCAGAATGAGATTGAAGATCTATACGCTACTTCGCTCGCTGAGGAAGCTGCCAGATATACGCGGCTTTGTCAAGAAACCGCGTATGCGCAATGAAATATACACTGAGGTATACGCCGGTTTGTGTGGACGGAAGCGCGTATATACGCGACATCAGTAAAGGGAAAGCGTGTATGCAAACTAGGGTTTGCTGAAGCAAGGGGTATGAAATATCTGATCTGTTCTGCTGTGTTTCTGCTATCTGATCTGTGTTGATATGTATTTTTTGGTGATGTATGTCTGTGCTTAAAAGTATGGAAAGGGTCCAGTCTGAAAATATGATGAAATGTGGCCTACAAGTATTGTTCTATTGAAGTTGTTGGATTCAGTGTGAAAATTGATGAAACGTGGTCCAAGGTGGTGCTAAGGGTTGTAGCCTTCAGTCAGGGGGTTGTAGCTCCTCCGTGTGAGGCTGAACGAGAGCAAATGAGCGTCTTCCAGAGAGGCCGCAAACGAGTCGTGGGGCTGAGCCTCAGAGAGGCTGGTAAACGAGCGCAGGTGGGTGCCTACGTGCTGGTCAAGTCTGCGCCAGCACATATGTTGTAAGATGTTTTCTCTATAATAAAATATTGAAGGCTGAGCAACTGCAGCGGTGGTTTTATCCCGATTTGGGTTTCCACCTAAAAATCCTGGTGTTCATGTGTGATGCTTTGTGTGATGGTTTATTCTGTTCTTACTGCACATGTTTACTGTTTATTGAACATCTGATGAATGAAAGATGGATTAATAGAAGTGAAGATTTAATGACATATCTAGATCTCTGTGTATATGCTAGTTTCAGAAAGGGGATCCGCGTATATATGCTAGTTTACTGAAGGAAAGTAGCGTATGGTTTTTAAGGAATGAAAAAGTAAAAGGATTTGATTATGCAGTAAATACTGATTCACCCCCCCCTCCGAGTATTTTTCCCAACATAAATAGAGTGGAAGCAGGAGAGTACTCTGCTGGAAACTGAGCAAGGACAAAGAAGAAATCTTCGTCAAAGTTGAAAAATCAACGTTAAAGTGTAAGACCAAGGAAGGTGTTGGAAAGGGGGGAACTAATGGCTTATAAACTAGCCTTACCCTTGCATATTAAATTTCATGATGTGTTTCATGTCTCCTTGTTGGAAAAAAAATAATAATTTTTGTACATGATGCTTCTCACATTATTGATTGGAATGTGATCCAGGTGGAACCAGAAGAGGAATTCCTTCCAGAGCCGCTTCAAATCTGAGAGCGGGAAGAAATTGAATTGCGAAATCGAACAGTAGCTAGAGTAAAGGTGCAGTGGAGCACTTTACTGCTGAAAAAGCTACATGGAAAAGAGAAGCTGAGATGATGGAAAAGCATTCATCTTTATTTTCAAAATAAACTAAGTAGATAGTTTTCAACACCGAGGACGGTGTTTGTTTTCAGAGAGGGAATATGTAACACCCCCAAGTTCTATGCTTTTCAAATTAGACATTTGAACATAAATCCAAAGGGGAGTGGACCCCAATGGATAATTATTGTGTGGATGTGGTTAATTATTTATTTATGAAAAATAAATAAAATATTTTGTATGCACTATGACCAAATGAGAAATTGAGATCATATGCCTAATCCATGAGGTTATGGAAAAGGTAAAGACTTTCCCCAAAATCTTTCAAAAATCCTTGAAAGAAGTTATTTCTAATTTAGATTTTTGAGGAAAAATCTAAATTCCTCAATGATGAGGAAAGTAGTTGGGAAGAGGTAAAAAGCTGGAAAAGCTGGAAAAGCAGAAAGCAGCTTTAAAGTCCCTAAATAAGGGAAGCCTAGGCAAACAGGAATAAAGCATCCTGAAATTTTGGACGCAGAATTGGAAACAGGCTTTGGGGAGAGCATAGCTTAAATAAGCTGCTCCAGAACAGATTGAGGTTAGTCTGTTCTTGGAGGATCTCAGCTCAGGGGTGAGTTCTGGAGATAGACGAACTCTAAGGTTGGGAGGACTGGTCATAGTATCGGTATGCATGCATAATTTTGGAGATTATTTTATGTCTGTATTAAGTATATCCAAGTTGTACGCATTGTTATGTTAGAACTTCTTATTTAAATTTTAGATTGACCCTCTGTTCAGTACCTCATGCAGTTACAAAATAGATCTAATAGCTGACAACTCAAGATGTTAATAGTAGGGAGAAAATTAAATAGAAACCAATGGTTTGGTTCTGGGGATTGGCACCCTGCAGTAATAAAGTTTAGAAATGATAAATTGAATGTCTAATCTAGTAGAAAAATTCAAGTTGTAGCTTGCTGTCTTTTAAATGAAAACTTAGTTGCTATGTTGTATCAACAGAAATTTTCGATAAAACTGTAACCAAGAACAACAAGTAGAACACAACTAAACCTGTGAAAGAGGTATTTATTTCAGTATAACAGTTGTACTGCAATGGCAAGAATTGTAGAATTAAGAATTTAAATTGTTCTATTACATGGAAGTTTAAATATATGAAACTAGAAATTAAATCCTAACTAAGTACGAGGATCTGAAATTAGGGAGTCTAAAATATCAATTTCGATTTCATTACTTCCATTTGATTGAAGCAAGATGATCTATATCCTAGTTTTCCAATGGAAGAGTTTAATATGCACCAGAGTTTCAAATATGTTGAATATTTGTAACAATAAAATAAGGGAAGAGTCCTATTGAAAATCTACTTGTGTGATAAAAGTATGTGTGAGGGAAGATTGTAAGCATATTGAAACACTGGGAAAAGAGCATCTACCCACCTTCAATATAAACTGCTGAAAAAGTAGTTGAAGCAACGGAGGTTAAATAATATAGATAGATGAGACAAACAACTTTTCACAACTTGTTGTTCTTGTGCTGGTGGAGGTGGTGATGCTAATGTGAAAAGTTGTTTGTTAGCATCACCACCTCCACCAGCACAAGAACAACAAGGGACACCAGAAGAAGGTATGATAACACCCTTGAGAAGTAATAACAGTGTTTCTCCAAGCACACCACAAGGGGCAGATTTGATTGCTTCTACAAGAACAAGTTTAGCAAGAGAAAGAGCAACCATATTCTTAAGTCTGAATGAAATTTATGAGAAAGTGCCAGAAAATGAAGGTATGAACTATTTATTTGCGTTATATTGTCATGTATATTATCCTATTCATTTTTAGGAAGTCGTAAAAGATAAGAAATGTATAGATGCTATGGATGAAGAAATGAAAGCAATAGAGAAAAATAAGACATGGGAATTAGTTGATATCCCAAAAGGGAAAGAAGTTATTGGAGTGAAATGGGTTTATAAAACCAAAAGCAATGCTAAAGGTAAGATTGAAAGGCAGAAGACTAGACTTGTTGTCAAAGGCTACAAGAAGCAATAAGGTAGAGACTATGAGGAAAATTTTGCACGAGTTGCAAAAATGGAAACGTTAAGAACAATGTTGTCCATAGCAGCACAACACAAGTGGAAAGTTTACCAAATGGATGTGAAATTGACATTCCTAAATGGAGTATTGATGGAAGAGGTTTATGTTGAACAACCTCTGGGGTACGAGAAAGCAGGCCAAGAGCACAAATTTTGCAGATTGAAGAAAGCTCTTTATGTGTTGAAACAAGCACCAAGAGCATGGTACAATAGGATATATGCCTATCTAATGGAAAATGGGTTTGAAAAATGTGAAGGATAACCCAAATTATACATCAAGGAGAAATATGATAAGATGTTGATTGTTGTTTTATGTGTTGATGATGTGATATTCACAGGTAATGATGCTTACCTCATTGATAATTTTAAAATAGTCATGAAGGATGAATTTGAGATGACTGGTATGGGATTTCTGAAATACTACATAGGAATAGAAGTAGAGCAAAATGAAAATAAGATTTTTATCTCACAAGCCAAATATGTAAATGAAGTTTTTGAAAGATTTAACATGTAGAATTGCAAAGAAGAAATTACTCCTATAGTGATGGGATTGAAGTTAAGAAAAGAAGACAGCAACAAGGATTTTGATCCTAGTTTGTACAAGAGAATAGTTGGTAGCCTCATGCACTTGACTGGAACTAGGCCAGATATTATGCATGGTATGAGTTTAATTTCCATATTTATGGAAAGGCCAAAGGAAACACATTGGCAAAAAGAAAAAATAATTATGAGGTATGTGAAAGGAACAAAAAGGTATGGAATTTTATACACCACTTCAGAAAATTCTCACTTGATTGGATATACTGAGAGTGATTGGGCAGGAAGTATAGATGGCAGGAAAAAAACCTTTGGTTATGTTTTTCATATGGGATTAGGAGCCATTCCATCGGCTTCTAAGAAATAGCCAATTGTGGCTTTATCTACAATAGAGGTAGAGTATGTGGAAGCTACAACAGCATCATGTCCAACATTTTCGATGAGGAGAATGTTGAGGAGCTTGTGTCATGAACATGTAAAAGGCTCAACAATATATTGTGATAATAGCTCAACAATAGCATTATCAAAGAATTCAGTGTTTCATAAGAGAACGAAACACATTGATGCCAAGTATCACTACATCAGGGAGCTAGTGAACAATGGTGAAATTGTTTTGAAACAACGCAGAACTAAAGAACAGTTTTCTGACATTTTGACAAAACCATTGGGGTAGAAGAGTTTTAAATATTTGAGAAAATGTCTAGGTATACAAGAAAATCCAGCAGTTGAAACTAAGGGGGAATGTTGGAATTTAATTCCAACCGCTACACGCAGAAGCAAGACAAAAAAATTAAGTTTGATGTGAAATTAATAAAGAAAGCAACAACAGAAAACTCTATTTGATTACACTCCACCGCGAATTCATTCCCAGTCTTTAAATTCCTGCAAACCCAGTTTTTTGGTTAAAGGCCGTAGGCCTGTTATGCTGTGAAAATATCTCCATCCCATCATTTAAATAATTCACCTACTGCATTGAGCACTAAGCAACCACATTCAATGCATAGCCAACAACATTCCAGCGGGGACATCCAAACTGGAGCAACAAAGGGGAAGGCAACCCACCGGAGGAGGTGACGTCACCTTCCTCCGGACCAATCAAATCATTTTCGGGGGGAAATGAAATTGGTTGTTCCATAATGGTTGAACCCCATGGAATAAACAATTTTTAATCTTTTAATTTAGTTTTTATACATCCACCACATTATGTTTTAAAGTTATAACTTTGGGTTAATTTTTATTTACCGCAGTACATTTGTTTTAAACTTTGGTTATATATATTTTGATATATATATATATATATATATATATATATATATATATATATATATATATATATATAATTTAATATGCCATGTGTGCAATATAATGGACTGTGTATTGTTTTGAAGAAGCCCGAAGGCTGAAAACAGAAACAGACAGAGAGCAGTAGAGACTGCGTGTGTGTAATTTCTTCCTAGAGTAGTTACACTGCGAAACTGTGTGTGTAGCAGTGAAGGAAAAGAGAAAAGACAAAGCACAAAATTTCAATAGAAGTGTGTGTGTAGTTGTCAGCAAAGTCATTTTTTTTTTTGTAAATCTAGAATGCTGCAATTCTGAAGATATCATTTTGTAACAATCCAGTTTTTTTTTTTATTAATAAAATATATGTTTTGCACATCTCTCTCTGCATTTTATTTAAATCTCTATGTTTAAAAAAACGAATTTTTTTTATTCCTCTGTGTGTTCGGAATTGTTCAAAAATTCCAACAATAGTTTAAAAAAGACAACATTTCAATAAAAATAATTTATTGTTTTAAATGATTTGTAAAAGGATAAATTTTGGGCATTATAAAATATTTATTAAATTTAAATTATTAAATTATTTATAAATTATTATTTTATTTATTTATATTTGATATGCAAATAACTGGGGAAGAAATCACAAGACCGAGTGTTGCAAGGTTTTGAGCCTGTCTATGAAGATTTTTTTTGTAAATCAGCAAATGGACATGCTTGAAAGCTTCTCTCATATTGATTGAAAGGGATGTGAATATAATTAAGCAGTAAATTATGGAATAAGAACCAAAAAAAAATATTTGACAACGAGTCTGAAGTAGCGAGAGGTTGAAATTGATATACTTAAGCAAGAAAAGAAAAAAAGAGAGGATAATTTGGCGAAATTGACAAAGAATAATGAGCAAATCATGGAACAAGTATTGCAAGGGACTTTCTCAAATTGATGATTTTCATAGTTGCTGTCCTCTCTTTTGATATAATTTTTGATGAATTAGATAGATTTTTTGAGCAATTGCAAAAGAGAAAATCTTAGCATGGTTGTATCTAAAGGAAAGGCATTGGTTTAACAACGTGATGCATTGAAACATTCATTGAATGAAAAGTCAAATGAGCTAGATATGTGTTGGAAAGAACTGAAGGTGAGAATTGTTGCATTGCATGAGGCCGAAACAAATATAAAATCATATTGAGAGGCTGGGGAACGTTTCGAGGCATTGGAGTCATAATTGGCATATATTCGGAATTCAAAAATAGTCTTCGAGAATCCTTTTTTCATATAGACACCATTCTTCAGAAAGTAGAAGAAATTACGGAGGAGCTGAATTTACTAGAGAAATTTCATTCCTTGGAAATTTTTGAACAAATTGAGTGGCTTGCAAGGTCATATTCTGTTGAAAGTGATCAGTTTCTAGGAGTTTGGACCAGAGAATGGCTCGAAGAGATGATGAAGATGATGCTAGTTTTAGGGCATCAAACTCAGAATTAGACGTTGTCAACTCAAGTCAAATTCAATTGATTGAAGATTTAAGAAGGAAACACGAGGAACTTGAGTGTAAGTACTTAATTCTGGCTCAACAATCTGATATGTTAGAGCAGTCTTTACTCGAAACGAATCATCTTATTCAAAGCTGGGAAGAGGTCTTCGACACTGTTGAGATCCCAACTTCAGTAAAATCAATGGAACTAGAGGATTGAATTGAGTGGATGGGAAGAGAATTGATGTGGCTGATGTTCAACGACACATTGAAGATGTGCAAAGTGCTACTAGGTTACGGGCCACTGAACTAGAATAATTACAAGGGAATATGCTTATTGTAGAGTTTAATATTCCAAGAGAAAAGCTTGAGAAAGAGCTTTTTTCAAAACAAATTGAGCGTAATTTCAAATATGAGAGTCTCATTTAGCAAGCAGCTAAAGATGGATATGATAAAGAAACATTATCTAAAAACCTTTCTTATTTGACGCAAATGTTCTTGAGCTACAATATAACTTCAAAACCAATAATTCTGACACAGAAGGTATGATAAGGAGATTGATCGGTATGGTTACAGAAGTGTTTGAGGGTGAAAGTTTGAACGAAATCCATTCTAGTTACCATACTTATTATTTGGAAGAATGTTTTAGGAAGTTTGTAGATAGGTTTAAAGTCCTATGTGAAGAAGTTAGGATGGTTAAGGTAACCAATCAAGAGGAATTTGTGGCCATTGTTACTCCTTCAGATGATGCACAAGTTTTGTGGAGGGTACAGGTTGAATTTGCTGCAAAGGAGCAAGAGTTATTGAAAATGCGTAGGAAGAAATAAGAAGTGATTGAAGTCGTGGAATCATATAAGAGTGAGCAAGATAAGGTCATTGAGAAATGCAGAAAATATTTTGAAGAGATAGAAGTTATGAAAAAGGAAAGATATGCGTTCCAAATACAGCTTGACAAGTCTAATGGTAGTGCAAAAAGTAAAGGACGTAGTTCAACAACGTGACATCTTGAAACAAATTGTGGATGAAAAGGAAGCAAACTTGAATAGCTGAGAAGGGGGCTTCATGTTTGTGAATTTTCAATTAACGAGTCTGAACAAAAAATTAGAGACCTATCAAGTTCTCTTAACCACTTTAAAATTATAGAATTAAAACTCATTTATTCAAAAAATAATGCTACGAAGCTAGAACTATATTTATCTGAGAGAAATGAAATGATGCAAAGAGTGGTGACTGTATTAGGTGCTATTGATTCTTTTCAACAATTTCAGTTTTGGGATCCAGTTGAGGTGATTGAATGCATTGGTAGATCATTTCAAAACTTGCAAGGAAAAATAGTATCGGTTGAAGAAGATGTTAGGAAATCAAAAAGAGCTGCAGAATTACTGGTCACAGATTTGGATGAGGTCCATGGAAGAATGAATACTCTTGAGTATTAATTATCAAAGGAAGAAAGTGAAATTGTAACTGTTAATAATGAAAAGAATGCAGTTGAAGCTGCAAAGAACGATGTCATTCGTAGCCTTGAGCATGCAGTAGTTTCTCAAGCAGAAGAAAAAAATGAGGTGTCAATTCAAAACTCTGGACTTCTAACTTACAGTTTCAAAACCATTATATAAAAACTTAATTTAAATAAAATAAAACTAAAAATGATATTATATATTTTTTTAAATATAGTACAACTAAACACCATTGAATAATTATCAAATTTTAATAGAATAAATCTTAAATATATATATATATATATATATATATATATGATTGAGAAAAAATGAATGACATTCTTGTAAGAGTTTGCACGCACTTGCTAAAACGATGACTTACATTAGACCAATGTTATTAAATAGAGGGTATATACCATTGAAATATATACTAATATAAATCAAATACCAATTCTATTAAAAGAGAGAACATAGACGATTGAAAGATAGACCATTTCATTCCATTGGAAATCAGTGTGAGTGTTTTTATACAAAATGTCAAAAAAACATGCTTTCATATGTGCATTTGTATGCTTTCTTGTTGTAGTAAAATTGTGTACATATGGTGTACATCGAGGGAGCAGGATCCAATAACAAAAATCTGAACAAAATTTGAGAAGATAATTGGAATGATTTATGGTTTATAATGTGTTTTTATTGTAGCTTAGTGTGTGCAGAAGTGATGAAGCTGCAAAGAGAAGGGAAAAATCAGTACAAATTGACTATTTTGAATAACATAAATTAAATTGAATATATCTACTTTGTACTTGAAAGATGAAGAATAATTAGAAAAATACCTAGCTTTAGTGGGGCTTCCATTGTTGTCAACACTTTGGAACTTGTTCTCTTATTTGATTGTAAATGTACCATGTATTTTAAAATCTCGTAGCATATACATGGTTTCTTGTTGTTTTCGAACATAATATTCGAAGGACATTTTTGCTAGGTTGGGAAGTAATTGTTTCAAGAGTAATTTGTTTTTGATGTCACAATAGAAGTTGGTGTTGTTGTTAGACTTGATGATGCAATTAATACACTGTGAATAGAAAAGACAGTATTTTTTATAGAATCAGAGCTCAGAATCTCCACAGTTCTCATTTTTCAGTCAAGTATTTTTTATTACACTTAAGGAAGTTAATCGTTGTGTCCTTTATCATTGTAGAGGGTGGTATTAGCGAATTGCATCCAGCAAAAAGTGGATCAAATGGTGTATAGAGTAAATGATTGTAATTATAAATGTTCCTTCTATCTGTTCTTAGAGGAGGACAATTAGTATATGTCAAAATGGAAAGAAATAAAAAAACAATTGCATACGGAGAAGTAGAACTATTGTTTCATGGGTACTTTCAAAGATTTTTGGAGGGCTCAATTTTCTCAATTCTTTTTCTCCTTCTACATTCAACTTTTTGATGAATGTTGATTGCATTGTTTAGAGGGTTATTTCTTTGAAATATTTACTATTTGTTATGTTTTTTTATAGCATAATTGGAAAATTCCCTTTTACAATTATATTTCAACATCATTGTAGAGTGTTGCAAATGTTTTGAATAACTGCAAATGTAAAACAAGATAGAAAAGTTTTTTTTTTTCAAACAAGATTGAAATCGAGGACAAGACCAAAAATATAGAATCAATGAAAAGTATTTGATGTTACTATTTCTCTATTATCATAAAAATTTCCATCTTTAATTTGCATTGTATATTGCAAACCAATTTTTTGTGCAATTGTGACAAGTGCAACAATTGTTCCAATTGGATGTGTTTATGTATTTTCTGCAAGATATTTCACTGTTGTATCTCCAATGAATTTGTAATATTTGAAAATTGGCGGTATGTTCTGTATGGTGCTTGATTAAGTTAGTAGTAGAATCCAATCATAATCACCATGGTCATAATTTGTTTAGGTAGAATTTTAAAATTTTTAATTGATATTTCTTTTCCTAGTGATAGTTTTTGTTCATGTTGTTCAATAAGCTCACTTGGTACAGACAATGTTATTTTCATGATTTGTTGAACATGTGTGAAATATTTGCCTAGTATTTTTCGTGATTTGTGGACTTTATCAAGGTACGTACTATAAATGACCATGACATTTCCATTGAATAAGTTTCGAGTTTTGTGAGTGTTTAGTTCTTCAATTGTAACAGGAACTAAACTTGATGTTTTGGATCTTTGTATGGATGATGTTGATGTGAAAAAAGACACAGTTAGAAGTAAAAGACAATGTTGATATATATAAATTACATGATACAATGAAGTCTATAAAATTTTGTTTCGAATGTACTGACTTGTTTTATTATGTTGCAAGGGATGTTTCTTGTTGTTTTTCTATTGTAGCTTGTTACGCCGATAGGCGTATCCCCCTATCGGAGGTAGGCTCTTTTGTGATTAGGCTAATTAATCTTTTTGATCTGATGGTGTAGATTGAAAGATGCCAGTATATTCTGGTCCTCGCCACTAAATCAATGGATGAAATTCAAAAAAGTAACTTCCTTGCATATCTAAATCACGTGTTTAAACCATACTTAAATTAATTTTTTACAAAACATGATTAAAAATTTACTATGCCATTTGTTGATGCCACCTATCAAATTATGGTGAACTCTGCCACCACCACCTGCCAAGTATCATTTAAAAGAAACTGTTGAAAATCTCGAGCGCCAATACATGGCCCCTCTTAATGGCTGCCCCTGATGATTCGGGCGCCAGATTGATATCATGTTTACAAAGAAGCCGTTTGGAAAATGTGATCGACACAGCAGTTGAGTGGTTGCATGGTTTGACAGGAGCAGTCCCATGGAACTTTTCGGTTTCACATCGTCTGCAAGAAAAAACTGTCCCGAGTTCCTCGCAGGTAGTGGAAAAATATAGACATCTTCAATGCATTCAATCTTTTTCGAAAATGCTCATTTTGTTTTCTCCCTGGTTTGATTTCAAGGAGGAATTCTATATTCAATATCATGAAAAGCTGAAGCCTGGCCTCGGCTTTTAATCTGAGTGAGAAAAGGTTTAAGGAAATCTTGCAATCGCAGGGGGAGTTTGTGATTCTTCCTCCCTTGACTCGCTCGCCTACCACCCCTGAGAGAGAGAGCGCGAGGGAGAGCGCGCAAAGGAATGCGAGGAAGAGCGAGAACACTCTTTCGGTTTCTTGGCATTCAAGTGAAAAATTGAATGACAACACTCCTTCACGACGCACATAAATGGCTTCATTGAACGCGGATGTGAATGAGGTTGCCCAAAACGGGCCACCCGGGTGGACCAGGCGGTAATATTATACCTGTCTACTTCTGCCTGAAGATTGAACAGCAGAAACACATGGTGAGAACCAGAAAGCATAGCATCTGCAGATGTCTACCGTAAGAATTGAACGCAGTCCTTGTAAGACGTCATTGGCTGGGAATATCGAAAAGAGGAGGTATATTCAACATTCTCACCTCCGAGACTTCGATTCAGTTTATCGAATTCATATGCTATTTGTTTTAATCGTTCAGTGACTGATTCGGCTGACTCAAATTTCCTTACCTTTGCAGGTTTATATGTGGGTAGGCCCTAGTGCATATACTTATTTTTTCTGTATTGAGCGTTCTTAGGTCCTACTTACTTTATGGTCCCTTTTACACGACATAGGTTAAACCTTATTTATGTTTACAGTACTTTCTTTATTGCTCCTCAAGGTTATTTTAGGGTTTACTCAGCCCTTCGCCTCGTGAGATTGTGAAGTAATTTGGTCTGTGATCCTACATTTCCTAAGTCTTTGACAATTGAACCTGGGGTTTTGTTGCATATTTCTTTTCTACAAACTTATGGCCTTGCAGCCTTTATTCTGTTTGACATAATATTAAATATCAGATAGTTGTTTCATTACATGTTGGAACCCTCTGTCAGCTGTATCAATTTTTTTTGAAATTATGTTTTGCGCGATGGACAAATTCTGGGTTTCAATGTGTTATGTAGTTGGTGAATAATAACCATAACGTTTCACCTATTATAGTAAATGATAGAGTATTATTTTGCAATGGCTTCTTATCTCAAAGGAAAAGAAAATGTGAAAATTAACGTTCTACGTGTCACAAAGGCTAGAGTTTGATTTTGCCAGGAAAGTCGTTTTGTTCAATGTTAAAACTTGAGTTTGAATTGATTTGTGGTGTCTTCTTGTTTGATTGAAGTTTTGTTCACCGGTGAATGGTAAATTGTGCGATAGAGTGCTGAATGATTTTGCAATCATCCCATTGTATTAACTACATAATTAGACTATTATGTTGAATTAATACCTGCTTATGCCTCTGGAGATGCTCGGAGATTTATTCATTTGGGTTGCAGTTTTTTTCATGGTTGAAATAAAAGTTTTGTAAAGAGAAGGGACATTTTGAGTTTTTTCATAGCGTTGAATTAAATTTTCCGTGTCGGAGATCATAACAATATTGAAGTCAATCGTGAACTATGACGAAACATCAATAGATTGAATTATGAGAGGTAACGTGAAGATTAGTGAAAGATTTGCAACGACTTGTAATCGATAAGCTGAACAACGGCAATTAATTCTATATATAACTCATACATATCGCAGTGGCTTCCTAAAAAACAAGTATTAATTTATGTGACTTTACTTAAATCTCCATAATGCTACATTCCAAATTCCAACTGTAAAGTTGTAAATGTTTATCAATTCACAAACACCTTGAACTCGAACTTCAACTTCAAAAAGATCAGTGAATGAGTTGAATTTCTCGTGAGAGAGATGACGATGATAAAAATTGAGAATGTTCATGCCTGGCTTCTACTCCTGCTTATGCTAACAATGTTGAGCAGAAACCAAAGCTTATTCTCCTCTCAGGCAGCCACAACACACTTGGGACATGTTTTATTTTTCAACGTCTAGAAGGTAACTAAGATTGAATTCAATTGCCATGATAACGTAACGTAGAGAACTCGGCGAGGCTATGAAATCCAAGTACTAGCCTTATCTGTTTTTATCATATGCTTTATCAACCATTTATATATAATTATAAAAAAATTAAAATATTATTACAATATAAATTTATTAATTTTTTTATTTTCTTGAATCTTATTATCTAGGTTTTATTTTAATTGTTATGGTTTTGTTTATTATGATTTTGAGTTTATTTTTTTATCTATTTCTTCATTAACTTTATATGTTTACTTATTTCAACTTCAACTTGTAGATATAAATTTTTGGATATATAGACTAGCACAATCACATTAATAAATGTGGTCATATATCAATTGCATGCACAACCACATTAGTTAACCTAATTACTAGAATAAACATTAATAATACATACTCAATATTAATATTAATATTGATATTGATATTGTTAAATATATATTATTATTATTATTATTATAAAATATTATTGTATTTCAATTATAATTAATAATACTAATAATAACTGAAATGGCCATAAATGAAATAAATCTATATTAATCATAATATTAAAATCATATTAATAAATATTTAATAATAAATAATAATAATAATAATAATATAAAAATAATTAATACAATAAATTATTATTATCATTAGAAATAATAATAGTGATTAATTTATATTATTATAGTTATTTTATTATTATTATTATAATCAACTTAATATTAATTATTATTATTGCAAATCAATTATTATTATTATTATTATTAATTAATAAAGAAATAAATAATAAATATCGATATTGTTAAATATATAATAATATTATTATTATCATTAAAAAATATATTAATATTATTCTATTTCAATTCTAATTAATAATAATAATAATAATAAATGAAATATACATAAATGAATGATGATGATGATTATGGTGGTGGTTAAAGGCCACTAAGACTAATCTTTGGTTTATCAGACCTAAAGAAAAGAGTTATTTAGTTTGATTTAAGGTTTTATTCCTATACTCAAAAAGCTTGGAGAGAAGCCTCCCAAGCTCACTACAATTTTGACATCTTAAAAGGCTAGGAAGGTCAGTATTGCAACAAATATTATGATGTAATAAATGTAATATTAAACTCATAATAATAAATATATGATAAATAAATAATAATAATATTTCAAAAATAACTAGTTTAATAAATTATTATTATTATAAATTATTTATATTATTATTATTAATTAACAATATTAATATAATAATAATAATAATAAAAGTTATGGTATATTATTTAATTAAATATATTGTTAATTATTATATATTACTATTATTGTTAATAATTTAATAATATTATTAATTGATAATAGCAATAATATTAATTAATAACCATATTTTTAATAATAATTATTATTTAGTAATAATACTTATGAATAAAATATTTTGGTAATAATCACATACAAAACAATATCATCCACGAGTTTTATAATTCATTTTCGAGATCATATTTTATTCTAATAGTTTATTTTTAATATTATTTCTATTTAAATTATTAATTTTTAATTGATTAAAATGTTAAATAATTATTAAATATTTAAATAATATTCAATAATTTAATTAAATAATAATAGTAACAATAATATTATTAATAATACTTTTAATTAATTAATAATTTAAACATATTAATAATGATTCAATTTAATATTGAATAATTAATTCAATTAATTAATCTAATTTCTAAAAAAATAATTTCATAATAATATTAAATATAAATTAAAAAAACAATATTAAAAACAATTATTACAATAAAATTATTATTATAAATAATATTATTGTTATCATTTTAAAATAAAACATGTGTGGCTTTATAAAATATAGTTGTCAATGGATAATCATGGTTGACCAAGATTGATCATGGATAGCCAACGTTAATGATTGACCATGTTTGATAATGATTGACCATGTTTGAGTCTCAATATGAAAATCACTTATGGCCAACAATGGTCATAGTTGGTCCAACGTCGCATTGTGACAACAATTGTCTCAATGTTTAAATAAATTCCCTTGGGTTCACCAATTCCTTTGGTTTATAATATTAAACCCTTGGGTTTATTAGTTCTTTTGGTTTATAATATGAATAATCGATCAATGTCATCCATGATCAAATGTCACATTATGACAAATATTGTCTTAATATGAAAATCACCCTTCGGCAACCATGGTCATAGTTGGTCCAACGTCGCATTGTGACAAAAATTGTCTCAATGTTTAAATCAATTCCCCTCGGTTCACCAATTCATTTGGTTTATAATTTGTTGGGTAATGGTTTTCCCTTGGGTTCACCAATTCCTTTGGTTTATAATATTAAACCCTTGGGTTTATTAGTTCTTTTGGTTTATAATATGAATAATCGATCAACCTCATCCATGATCATATATCACATTCTGACAAATATTGTCTCAATATGAAAATGACCCATCACCAACCATGGTCATAGTTGGTCTAATGTCGCATTGTGACAACAATTGTCTCAATGTTTAAATCAATTTTCTTAGGTTCACCACTTGCTTTGGTTTATAATATTAAACCCTTGGGTTTATTAGTTTTTTTGGTTTATAATATGAATAATCGATCAATGTCATCCATGATCAAATGACACATTATGAGAAACATTGTCTCAATATGAAAAGAACCCATGGCCAACCATGGTCATAGTTGGTCCAACGTCGCATTATGAGAACAATTGTCTCAATGTTTAAATCAATTACCTTGGGTTCACCAATTCCTTTTGGTTTATAATTTGCTGGGTAATGGTTGTCCCTTGGGTTCACCAATTCCTTTGGTTTATAATATTAAACCCTTCGGTTATTAGTTCTTTTGCTTTATAATATGAATAATCGATCAATGTCATCCATGATCAAATGTGACATTCTGACAAATATTGTCTCAATATGAAAATCACCCATGGCCAACCCTGGTCATAGTTGGTCCAACGTCATATTGTGACAACAATTCTCTCAATGTTTAAATCAATTCCCTTGGGTTCACCAATTTATTTTGGTTTATAATTTGTTGGGTGATGGTTATCCCTTGGGTTCACCAAATCCTTTGGTTTATAATATTAAACCCTTGAGTTTATTAGTTCTTTTGGTTTATAATATGAATAATCGATCAGTGTCATCCATGATCAAATGTCACATTCTGACAAACATTGTCTCAATATGAAAATGAGCCATGGCCAACCATGGTCATATTTGGTCCAATGTTGCATTGTGACCCATGATCAAATGTCACATTCTGACAAACATTGTATCAATATGAAAATCACCCATGGCCAACCATGGTCATACTTGGTCCAACGTCGCATTGCGACAACAATTGTCTCAATGTTTAAATCTATTCCCTTGGGTTCGCCAATTCCTTTTGGCTTATAATTTGTTGGGTAATGGTTGTCCCTTGGGTTCACCAATTCCTTTGGTTTATAATATTAAACCCTTGGGTTTGTTAGTTTTTTTGGTTTATAATATGAATAATCGATCAATGTCATCCATGATCAAATGTCACATTCTGACAAACATTGTATCAATATGAAAATCACCCATGGCCAACCATGGTCATACTTGGTCCAACGTCGCATTGTGACAACAATTGTCTCAATGTTTAAATCAATTCCCTTGGATTCACCAATTCCTTCGGTTTATAATTTTTTGGGTAATGATTTTCCCTTGGGTTCACCACTTTCTTTGGTTTATAATATTAAACCCTTGGGTTTATTAGTTTTTTTGGTTTATAATATGAATAATCGATAAATGCCATCCATGATCAAATGACACATTATGTGAAACATTGTCTCAATATGAAAATCACCCATGGCCAACAATGGTCATAGTTGGTCCAACGTCGCATTGTGACAACAATTGTCTCAATGTTTAAATCAATTCCCTTGGGTTCACCAATTCCTTTTGGTTTATAATTTGTTGGGTAATGGTTGTCCCTTAGGTTTACCAATTCCTTTTGTTTATAATACTAAACCCTTGGGTTTATTAGTTCTTTTGGTTTATAATATGAATAATCGATCAATGTCATCCATGATCAAATGTGACATTCTGACAAATATTGTCTCAATATGAAAATCACCCATGGCCAACCCTAGTCATAGTTGGTCCAACGTCGCATTGTGACAACAATTCTCTCAATGTTTAAATCAATTCTCTTGGGTTCACCAATTTCTTTTGGTTTATAATTTGTTGAGTGATGGTTGTCCCTTGGGTTCACCAATTCCTTTGGTTTATAATATTAAACCCTTGGGTTTATTAGTTCTTTTCGTTTATAATATGAATAATCGATCAGTGTCATCCATGATCAAATGTCACATTCTGACAAACATTGTCTTAATATGAAAATCAGCCATGGCCAACCATGGTCATAGTTGGTCCAATGTCGCATTGTGACTATGATCAAATGTCACATTCTCACAAATATTGTCTCAATATGAAAATCACCCATGGCCAACCCTGGTCATAGTTGGTCCAATGTCGCATTGTGACAACAATTGTCTCAATGTTTAAATCAATTCCCTTGGGTTCACCAATTCCCTTGGTTTATAATATTAAACCCTTGGGTTTATTAGTTTTTTTGGTTTATAATATGAATAATCGATCAATGTCATCCATGATCAAATGTCACATTCTGACAAACATTGTATCAATATGAAAATCACCCATGGCCAACCATGGTCATCCTTGGTCCAACGTCGCATTGTGACAACAATTGTCTCAATGTTTAAATCAATTCCCTTGGGTTCACCAATTCCTTTGGTTTATAATTTTTTGGGTAATGATTTTCCCTTGGGTTCACCACTTGCTTTGGTTTATAATATTAAACCCTTGGGTTTATTAGTTTTTTGGTTTATAATATGAATAATGAATTGATGTCATCCATGATGAAATGACACTTTATGAGAAACATTGTCTTATTATGAAAATCCCCCATGGCCAACCATGGTCATAGTTGCTCCAGCGTCGCATTGTGACAACCATTGTCTCAATGTTTCAATCAATTCCCTTGGGTTCACCAATTCCTTTTGGTTTATAATTTGTTAGGTAATGGTTGTCCCTTGGGTTCACCAATTCCTTTGGTTTATAATATTAAACCCTTGGGTTTATTAGTTCTTTTGGTTTATAATATGAATAATCGATCAATGTCATCCGTGATCAAATGTCACATTCTGAAAAATATTGTCTCAATATGAAAATCACCCATGGCCAATGTGGTCATACTTGGTGAACGTCGCATTGCGACAACAATTGTCTCAATGTTTAAATCTATTCCCTTCGGTTCACCAATTCCTTTTGGTTTATAATTTGTGGGTAATGGTTGTCCCTTGAGTTCTGAGATTTCACTTTAGTTTATAATATGAATAATGTTTCAACCATGATTGCCGCGAAATGTACGTACGTCAAGCACGCCGCCGGCGATGATGCCAATCAGCGCGTAGTGGCATCTTTCATGACGCGTACGCATTGCGACAATAATTGTCTCAATGTTTAAATCATTTCCTTTGGGTTCACCAATTCCTTTGGTTTATAATTTATTGGGTAATGATTTTCCCTTGGGTTCAGCACTTGCTTTGGTTTATAATATTAAACCCTTGGGTTTATTAGTTTTTTTGGTTTATAATATGAATAATCGTTCAATGCCATCCATGATCAAATGACACATTATGAGAAACATTGTCTCAATATGAAAATCACCCATTGCCAACCCTGGTCATAGTTGGTCCAACGTCGGATTGTGAAAACCATTGTCTCAATGTTTAAATCTATTCCCTTGGGTTCACCAATTCCTTTTGGTTTATAATTTGTTGGGTAATGGTTGTCCCTTGGGTTCACCAATTCCTTTGGTTTATAATATTAAACCCTTCGGTTTGTTAGTTTTTTGGTTTATAATATGAATAATCGATCAATGTCATCCACGATCAAATGTCACATTCTGACAAACATTGTATCAATATGAAAATCACCCATGGCCAACCATGGTCATACTTGGCCCAACGTCGCATTGCGACAACAATTGTCTCAATGTTTAAATCAATTCCTTTGGGTTCACCAATTCCTTTGGTTTATAATTTATTGGGTAATGATTTTCCTTTGGGTTCACCACTTGCTTTGGTTTATAATATTAAACCCTTGGGTTTATTAATTTTTTTGGTTTATAATATGAATAATCGATCAATGTCATCCATGATCAAATGACACATTATGAGAAACATTGTCTCAATATGAAAATCACCCATGGCCGACCATGGTCATACTTGGCCCAACGTCGCATTGCGACAACAATTGTCTCAATGTTTAGATCAATTCCCTTGGGTTCACCAATTCCTTTGGTTTATAATTTTTTGGGTAATGATTTTCCCTTGGGTTCACCACTTGCTTTGGTTTATAATATTAAACCCTTGGGTTTATTAGTGCACCCCACAGTTTTATAATATGAATAATCGATCAATGTCATCCATGATCAAATGTCACATTCTGACAAACATTGTATCAATATGAAAATCACCCATGGCCAACCATGGTCATACTTGGCCCAACGTCGCATTGCGCCATCAATTGTCTCAATGTTTAAATCAATTCCCTTGGGTTCACCAATTCCTTTGGTTTATAATTTTTTGGGTAAGGATTTTCCCTTGGGTTCACCACTTGCTTTGGTTTATAATATTAAACCCTTGGGTTTATTAGTTTTTTTGGTTTATTAATAATATAACCATCTATGATATTAATATATAAATAAATATTAAAATATTAAATATTATTTTTATTATTTTTATATTAATAAATATTATTAATATATATATAATATTTTTGTATATATTAATAATATTATAATATTACTAATATTTATTATAAATAAATATTCAAATATTTATTAATAATGATTATTTGTAATATTATAATATTATAATATTTATTTAGTAATTTAAATAATATTATAATATTACTAATAATATTTATTAATAAATATTAGATTATAATATTACTAATAATCATTATAAATAAATATTCTAATAATAATAATATAACCAACTATGATATAATATATATTATTAATACATTATTAGTTCTTTTGCTTTATTAATAATATAACCATCTATGATATATTAATTTATTATATATTATTAATATTTTTTTATATTAATATATATTATATATATTTAAAGTTAATTTATAGTATGTATATAGTTAATATTTTTAATATATTAATAAATATTTTTAATATATATTATTAATATTTTAATAATATTATTAATATATATATATATATAATATTTTTGTGATTTTAATCATAATTAATATATTTAATATATTAATATTCTTATTAATATGTAATATATATTTTTCAAGTTAATATAATAAATTTATTATATATAATATTTATTTATTGATATATAAATTAATGTGATGGGTAGTGGATATAGGCCTATCGGCGTATATCAACCACATTGGTAAATGTGGTTGTAAATCTATTTTTTTTACGTCTAATTGCGTATATCAACCAAATTAGTAAATATAATGTGGTTGTGCTAGTTCTTTAAAGCTACAAGATGAGGAATATGGAACATCAATAACAACAAAAATATACAAATTATCAGAATCAATAAGCTTGGTGGCACAATGCAAATGCTAAAAGATATGGTCAAAATTATCTTTCTGCAATTCTTCACAAGCTGTAATTTATTAATATCACATAAAAGGGAGGGAAAAAAAACTATAAGTAAAAAAAAGAAAAACAACATCAAATAGAAATGGTAACGAAATTTTAGGAAAATAAGGCCCGACTTTGAGTATTGTGTTTATAGGAACAAAATCAATTACACGACTATGATACGACAATGATTATGTTTCTCTATTTACCTATATAACTTGGTTTTCATAATGCCATAAAAAGTGTTTATTTATCTTGAAAAAACATTGGCAACTAATGTTTAGAATATTTTTATTATTATGTGTTCACCATAAACAAAACCCAAAAATTTGTCTCACAACGATACTTCTAAAAGCTTACGAAAATGTTAGATAACTTTATTTTATTTATTTATTGAAATTTACTAATATATTTTTTCAGTTTCTTATAGAAATGAAGATAATGACTTCAAAATTTTAATAATTAATTCATCTTTACTAAAAAGTGTAAAAAACATTATATCGCATATCAAAAGACACAAATATATATTCCAAATCTATGTAAAGTTAAAACTAATGATGGATGAAATACTATTATTACCAATCCAATCATTATAATTAAGAGATTTGTGGAACTTTTCAAAAATGTAGACGATCTGTTGATGAATAAATGGTCATGGGAACCAGAAAATTTTAATTAAATTGCATATGAGAATCAAATGAAAAATCGGATACCATGTGACAATGGAATTTTGAAAATATGATATGGACATTAAGTTCAAGAGAATTTAATGCTTGTTTCTTGAAAATAATCATTCATCATTTATGCACCAATATCATTCTTTTCACTTCTCATGGTCTGGTGTTGTCTGGTTAAAGGATTAATTGGTAGGAGCAGAATGCATATGTGCATGCAAGTTCAATGCTTCACATAGGCAGCTATGGTTAACATCTTGTGAATTGAAAACCATAACCTTTTCATTTATATAAGTAGGCATGGTATTTATTAGGATAATATAATTGAATGTTTCATTCATTCAAAGAGATTTTCTTAATGTTAGTAGAGATTGGAAAAAAGTAGATAAGATTTGTTTTCCAAATTTCCATATGAAAGTGCAGAAATTAAAGTGGAACAAATTTTCTTCATTTCCTTTATCTAGCAGATGCATCATAATTATATCCTAAAATTTGTGGACAACAATATCATGTGTGTCTTGTGTCATCGTATCATGTGACTTAGCTTTGAAGCTTCCTTCCTAATGAATTTGACGTGTAAACCAATTAATTGTGAGAAAACATGATGTTTTTTGGGCCTCGAATATGCCAATTTTTTCCATCATACAAAACCATTAGTCATAACATAAATTTAGACACTTTTACACTCATTTCATGCCATAATTCCATCACTTATCACCAATTCATGACTTACACCTCCTCGTGGTTGATTATCATTAGTTTTCTTAGATTTTCTATGATTAGAGATGATTTTATCATAATTTTCTAATGAAATTTTTTGTAAGTTCATTTGTCGTAGGGTACCATTATCGAAATTCTTCACAAGCCAGTTAAACTAATTACTACAAGTAGAGTATGAAAATATCCAATTTGGAGTTTCGACATCCCGACACACTTTCAAGGAAAACCGAGGGAGGTTATTGACCAAAATAATGTTTTAATACCTTCTCATGAATTGGATTGCATCCAGGTAAAACATGTGGGTCCCTAAGAGCTGATTAACAAACCTACTCAAAATGTGCACACTTTCCAAACTGCCAAGTTTGACCTCGATCTCTGTGCAACTCAAGGTGAATCTGGAAAATCTAAGAAAATGGGTTTATTAAGAATATAAAAAATTATGTATATCAAAAAAGATTCTCGATTTTAGAATTAATCTAAAAGCTATATGCGGGTCTTGGGGGTAGTTTGGTAAAAAATCAACGTGTTTCCAGGGTTCTAGAACTCTGCAAAAAGAGCCAGACAACCAACTTTGAGCACGATATACTAGGATATGGATTTGAATGAGAGGTTCTTGTTGCAAATATATCCAATTAAGCTCCCTATGGGGCTTTCCAAAATTCTCC
This sequence comes from Pinus albicaulis, assembly GCA_034641835.2. Taxonomy (NCBI): domain Eukaryota; kingdom Viridiplantae; phylum Streptophyta; class Pinopsida; order Pinales; family Pinaceae; genus Pinus; species Pinus albicaulis. The sequence goes on along the minus strand of CM076584.1, from coordinate 516,079,897 downwards.
ATGGTTAGCAAGATATGCCAATATCTTTGAGGTCAGTTTGTTAAAATTCTCCAATTTTCCAAAATTGAGGAAAATGAATAATTCTCTTTGTAAATATTATAAAATGGCCCAAACATGGTTTGTTTGGCAAGTTTTTTTAGTTCTTGAAAGGGATAGAAGTAGGGAAGGAATAAAGGATGGATTGAAGTTTGTTGTAATCATAATTTCATCTTAATTGAATTTTTCTCCATCTCTAAATTCTTTGTAAGTATTATATTTGTATTTTAATTACATTTTACTGAGTTAATTTCTCTTGCTCCAGACGTGGCAAGTATCCACCGCCACCTAGAAGATTTTTTTTTAGTTCATTTTAATCATAGGAATTATGGTTGTAGAGTAAACCTTGTTTAAACAATTGTTTAGATTTTTGATGATTTCATATTCTGCACTTAAAATTCTTGCTCTATTTTGTATTCGAATGTCATAGATATGGTTTCTTAGTTATGAAATGATTAAATAGAATGATGTTGAGCGATGACATGTGATCTAAATGATACTCTTGGTATAATTGCATGGCATGAAGCAAGTAACGAGTTAATGTTAATCACCGTTTCACAAGAATAACAACAAATTGATAATACTCTGTTTATTTTCCGTTCGAAATCCATGATATCTATGGGAAATATTCTAAAAACTGAATGTGCTCAAATATAATCTGTGGTTTTGGAGTAACTTGTTTGGAAACAAGATTTAGTTAAGAACTCCTTGAAGGTTTGATTGTTATCATTTAAATTGAGAACACAACTTACATTTTTTATTACTTATTCATTACTTTCAGTGTGTGAATTTTGTGTGAATGGTGTAAATTCTTGTGAGTTGATTGAAACGTTTCTCACCCGGGATTAATCTTAGCAATTAGATACCTTTTCAATTAGAATCTTTCCTGATTTTCATATCATAATCATTTCTTTGTAAGAAAAATTGACTGTGAATTTGATTTTACAAGTAGAGATATAATTTTAATGAAGATTGATTTGGATTAAATTTACTCTTGAGTTTTGATTACGAGTTTATGGATAATGAAGAGTGAGCTTGCTATCAAATGATTTATTTCATCTAAATTAGGAGTCTCAAATTGATTTATTTTCATAGATTAAGTTGAAATTAGTTTATTTTAATACGATATTTCAAGTTAGAATTTCTATCATAGGTATTATTTTCCAGCAAATGAAGGGTGCATTCATTGAATCATTTTCTACTAGAAACAACGATTTTGTACTTACACAATAATTTGATTTCATACCCTATTTTAGGTTAGATGCTATCGTCATGCATTACCTTTGATTGTGCATCCAAGTCTTACGGACCTAGATTTATAATTTAATGTTGGAAATTATAGCAATATATTTCCCCAACATTTTTGGCATCGCTGTTGGGGAGGTGCTAAAGGGATTAGACCCTAGTTTCTTTCACACATTTTTTGTGTGATCTTAGTTGCAGAGCAATCAGAGGACAGAGAGTGTACAATAAAACATGATTGAAAAGCCACACATTCACTATGGTGGGGTTGCTCCAAATTTTTGGTTTCCAAGAAATAAAGTTTGTTGAGTTATACTGCAATTAGTTTTAATTCATTTATATTAAAATTTCAAGCCTGTTAAAAAAAAAAAATTTGGGGTGTTGTAAGAACCCTTTGTACTAATCCATGTTGCGAGACAGGGAACATGAACTAGTAGGAGAAATTTAATAATGATTGATAACTTGAAGAATGTCCATCGAAGCACTTTCTCAAATCCTAGCAGTAGTTGGGGTGTCTACTTCTCAAGAAGAGTTCATCCTGACCGCATTTCAGAATTATCTATCTCTCCACAACCAGAAAAATATTTGGATGTCTCCCTTGATTCCTCTTGCCTATCTACCAAGGAGATCGATGAATCATGTACCAAATCCAATGGGGCGCATCTAGTTGAACCTAAGATTGAAAAACTTTCACCATTCCCATCAGCAGGCCTTGTATGCATTCCAGAGACAAAATATCCAAGTTTTCCTGGCACGACTGAGGAGGACTTTCAGAGTGGTACAAATGCAAAAATGACCTAATACCACTAGGATTACATCGAGCATTTTTTTCCGGATCACAATCCAGTCAAAGTACCACTCTCGTCTTCAAATACTCTTTGTGTCACATATTTCTAAATTGTGGATTGTTCATGCTCATATACCTTCTAAAGTTTATATCTTAAATTTGGGCATGATTACATCTTTGTACCTAATCCACACATGGCTTCATTGGAAGTTCTATTTCAATCGAAGGAGGGCATCGTTTCTCTAGTATAGCAGGAAAGTTAGTATTGTAATAAACAAATGAAAATAGTAAAGAGAAAAATAAGTCGTTTTTTAAAAACTAGCTTCTCCCAAACAACTGGACAGGGACTTTTCTTGAAAACCACGTAACTGGCGGGAAATTTTCCCAATAAAGTTTGTTAATTTGTATGAGTTCTTAAAATCATGTATTTATGTTTGTACACAAGTTGTTTGATGTGGGATTCCCTAAGACCCATCTACCAACGAGCCTTGTCCCATGGACATCAACACATTATCTAGGACCAAGGTTAGCATTAGATAAGGTACTTGGGAGCCTGCATGCCCTAATGGTAGGTATCCTTGTCATCTACTAAGTAAATACATCAATGTTTCCTAGTGGATGAATTATGCAGTCCATTCAACTTTGACAAATCCATTCATTGCTTGTAGAATTTACCTACTACCTTTATTCCCATTGACATCAAAGGTGGGATATCTCACATTGGTTAATGATCTCCTCGATGGTTGGTAATCCAATGATTATTTCTTATGTTATACATAGATACCATTTATTCACATATGCAAGATTGCACATGGGTGTGTAGTGGTTGAAGACTATATGGTTTTGAGATCAAATCACAGATTTTAGTAGTTGTATATTTGTATCAGCATTTCCATTTTTCATTTGTAGCAGTCTATTTGTTTCAATAAAGGTCACCCTATCACAACATGTACAGTCATTTCTCCTCTTTTCATAGGGAGATGCAACTCCCTAGGCATGGGGGAGATGGGGACCTTTAATATCTTTTACATCCTTTAGTTCATCCTTCAATTCATCCTTCTTCTCTTCAGCTTCCTTCAGTAGATCAAAATGAGCACTCATTGTAGCTTTAGCACTTCCTCTCAGATCCATATCAGTACACATCACCTCCAGTTCATCTGCCACTTCATTTTGTAGCACCGAGCACATCAACGACAAAGGTAAAAAATGAGGTAAATTTGGCTTATGATTCTCTAATTCATTAGAAGGTTAAAGAATCTTAATTATTCGACACTTCTCATTCCACGCATTTCATCATTCATAAACCAGTATCTCTCTATTTCCTTCCATTCATTACGCATATACTCTAATTACAATACCATGTTAAAAGTAAAAGCCTTTTGGTGGATTAACAAAAGCAGTCTCTATGGTGTCTTTTCCTTCCATGATAACAAGAATTACGATGAAGTAATTATTGCCATCAAATGATTAAGTAACTACCTATAGACATTGGTATTAGGAAGACAGAGTATGGAAGCACACATTCACCATCTCCATCAACAGCTCTTTTCATCCATCATCTCTCCCTCACCTGTCCCTTTCTTGTCCTCAATTCGTATTTCTCTGTAAATCAGTACGAAGAGTGTTGCACCACAAGAATGAACACCTCAAGGTATTCAAGAAGTGCTTCTATACAACAACCATCACCTTCAAATATCCAAGCAATGTTGTCCCACAAGAACCAACATCTAGAAAACAATGTTAACAATCTGTCAATGAGAAAGAGATTTGTTTGCATGAGGGCATGCAAACCCTTAGGCATGGGGGGATGTTAGGCCTCGAATATACCCATTTTTCCATCATACAAAACCATTATTCATAACATAAATTCCAACACTTTTACACTCATTTCATGCCATAATTCCATCACTTGTCGGCAATTCATGATTTACGCCTCCTCGTGGTTGATTATCATTAGTTTTCTTATCTTTTATATTATTAGAGATGATTTAGTCATACTTTTGTAATGAAATTTTTTCTAAGTTAATTTTTCACAGGGATCCATTTTCGAAATTCTTCACAAGCCAGTTAAACTAGTTACCGCAAGTAGAGTACGGAAAAATCCAATTTGGAGTTTGGACATTCTAACATGCTTCCGGGGAAAATCGGTAGATTTTATTGACCAAAATAATGTTTTAATACTTTCCCATGCGTTGGATTGCATGGAGGTTGCCCATGTGGGACCCTAAAAAAATCATGCTAAAATTGTGCATAGTTTCCAAACTGCCAATTTGACGTCAATTTGTGTGCAACTCGAGGTGAATATGGAAAATACAAGAAAATGGGTTTGTTAAAAATATAAGAAATTATGTATATCCAAAATGATTTCTCCATACTAAAATTATTCTGAAACTTATATGCGGGTCTTGGAGGTAGTTTGGTAAAAAATGACTGTGTTTCCAGAGTTCTAGAACCTTGCAAAAAGAGCCAGACAGCCAACTTTGGGCACGATTTACTAGGATATGGATTTGAATGAGACAAATACAAGAGAATTATTTGTTGAAAATATAGCCAGTTAGGTTCCCTCCAAAAATTTTCCAAAAATACTTCATGTTTAGCAAGATATGCCAATATCTCCAAAGTTAGTTTGTTAAAATTGTTCAATTTTCTAGAATTGAGGAAAATGAATCATTTTCTTTGTAAATTTTATAAAATTGCTCAACCATGTTTTTTATGGAAATTTTTTTAATTTATTGAAAGGGATAGAATTAGGTAAGGGATAAAGGATGGATTGAAGCCTTTTTGTAATCATAATTGCATCTTAATTGAATTTTTCTCCTTCTCTAAATTCTTTGTAAGTATTATGTTTGTATTTCAATTACATTTTACTGAGTTAATTTTTGTTTCTCGAGGCGTGGCAAGGATCCACCACCACCTAGAAGCAAGTTTTGTAGTTCAATTTAATCATAGGAATTATGCTTGTAGATTAAACCTTGTTTAAATGATTGTTTAGATCTTCCACGATTTCATGTTCTGCACTTAAAATTCCTACTATATTTTGTATTCGAATGTTTTAGATATGGTTTCTTAGTTATTAAATTATTAAAGATAATGATGTTGAGTAATGACCTATGATCTAAACAATACTCTTGGTATAATTCCTTGGCATGAAACAAGTAACGAATCAACGTTAATCGCCGTGTCACAAGAATAGGAACAAATTGATAATACTTTTTTTATTTTCCATTCAAAATCCATGATTGTTGTGGGAAATGTTCTAAAAACTGAATGTGCTCAAATATAATCTGTTGTTCTGGAGTAATTTGATTGGGAACATGATTTAGTTAAGAAATCTATGAAGGTTTGATTGTTATCATTTAAATTGAGAACAAAGCTTAGATTTTTTATTACTTATTCAATACATTCAGTGTGTTAATTTGGTGTGAATGGTGTAAAGTCTTCTGAATTGACTGTAACATTTCTCACCTGGGATTTAGCTTAGAAATTAGATCTCTTTTCAATTATAATATTTCTTGATTTTCATAGAATAATAATTCCTTTGTAAGAATAATTCGGAGTGTGAATTCGATTGTACAAGTAGAGATATCATTTAATGTAGATTTATTTGGATTTAATTTACTTTTCAGTTTTGATTACGAGTTTCTAAATAATGAAGAGTGAGATTTCTTTCGAATGATTTATTTGATCTAGATTAGGAGTCTCTAATTGAATGTTATTCATAGATTAAGTTGTAATAATTTTGTTTTAATAGGATCTTTCATGTTAGAATTTTCTATCATAGGTGTTCTTTTCTAGAAAATGGATGGTGTGCTCTCTGAATGATTCTGTACTAGAAACTAGGATTTTGTACTTAGAAAGTAATTTGATTTCATACCATAGTTTAGGTTATATGCTCTGGTCCTGCGTTAGTTGCTCTTGCGCCTCCATGTCGTACGACCCTCGATTGATAATTTAATGTTGGAAAATATAGCAATATATTTTCACAACAATGTTCAACTTGTTATGAAAAATGAAGAAAACAAAAGTATGAGGAAGTGTGAAATTATCATTAAACATTTGTTTGAAAATGTCAGTTGAGATTACTTTTCAATAATTCTTGTGCACAATGCAAAAGAGATTTTAATTGTCATGTGTGCATGATAAAATTACAATGGATTGAAAGAGAAATTAAAGGAATAAAATAAATTTTTTGATTCTTGGGACTTAAATTATGAATGGCTGCCATGACTCTATATGAGTGAAACTCATATACAAGTCAGCAATACAAATGTAATAATAAGTCTAATGTCCCTTTAGACAAATTTTATATATATGACCTTGTAATTTGGTTAAGCTTGCCATATATATTCCCCATATAGTACAATCTTTCTGATTATACTTTATAAGATAAAACTATGAGGATAATTGATAGTAAAGTAGTCGGGGCTAAGGTTTGTCATGGAAGCTTCTGTCCTAGTTCAAATCATTTTAGTAGATGCACAAAGAGGCCTCCAAAAATTCGTAAGGTGCCTTATTATTTATTGAGTGGTTGCAATACTTTAGTGTGCTTCATTAATGTCATTATAAACACTTCTAGGGAGAAATTTTGTTCTGAAACATCAATCCTTCTTAGATATGGTCTTGTGATACCTTTTTTCATTGAGAGAGTAGACACCATTGTTCCACTTTTAAATGTTCTTCTACCAGAGTATCTAAAAACTTGTTTGAATTTATATGAAAAATGGTATAGAAAAAATTGTCCCATTTAAAAAAGAAAACAGGAAGTTTTAAGAAGGAAAATTATAATCCTGTAAGTACCTTGGAATCAGACCCAAATCCTCTTTTAGAGAACCTTAAAGCCATGTAAGAAAAAAATTATTTCTTGATATACTTACAGTAAAGGACATAGAATGGATTTAATATCACCTCAAGAGGTTTGAACTATGGTCAATAGAATGGATCAAAATTAATTTTCATGGGGAAGCCAATGACAATCTTGGAAAAGATGGAGCGGGAGATGTGATTAGGTACCATCAAATTATACTTACTTTCCCCTTAAAGACCAATAATATTGCTATATATTTTGGAAGGTGTTTCTAAATCAACATTGATTAGATGGAAGGAAGAGTTCAAAATATTCGATGGGAATTCAGAGGTCAGTTTAGTCAAGTTAAGACACCATTAAGAATTCTCAAATGAAAATCTCATCCATGTCAGGCATTTGGAATGTAAGTTCCCTATATTAATATTGTATTCCCTTACTGTTGTTAGTGTAGCCCCCTTATTGTTATTGTTGTACCCTTGTAGCCCCCATATTGTTATTATTGTGCCCCATAAAATATACTATTGTTACTATTGTGCCCTTACATTATTATTGTTAGGTCGGCTAGGATTATATTGTGATGCAATGGACTCCTATATATAGAAAGGATGTTTTTCATTGGTATCATCCAATAATTGTTTGTGTATGTAATGTAAAGGAGTTTCCCCCCTTGAAGTGGCTGATTTATAAGGTGTTTATCTCTCTTTTCTTCTATTTTGGGAGTTTGTTTCATAACATTTTGTATCAGAGCTTTGGATTCTAGGGTTTCGCTACTTCAAATATGTCATCGTGGAATTTTCACTATAACGTTTTTTATATGAAGGTTCAAAATCTAAAAAAAACAATTTGCGAAGAAATCCTGAGGAACTTCGTGCAAAAATTTCAGATCTTGGTTCACAATATTTTCGGAGATATGATCTATGGAAGTTAGGGTTTTTTCAGTCTCCCAAATTTCATCTCAAAGAGGTGACCTTGGGAAAATAGTCATAAATATCTATCTAAGCATAGGATTGGAACTCTTTAAAAAGGGAATGAAATTACATGGACTATGGTTTCCTGTGTATGAATTTCAGAGAGAAAGGATGAAACAAGGACACGTGGCACACCATACAAGTTCGCTCTATTGAACCGGTCCATAATTAGGGTATTGTGGGAGATTGGGCATAAATTTGGCTTGAATAATAGAAATCAGGTAAGACCTATGGCATTAAAAATAGGACTCAAAGAGATAATACGAGATAGAAATTTAGATCTTGAAGATCCGAAATAATAGAGATAAATCAAGTTCAATATAGACCTCCTAAAAAGAAAGAAAAAGGTGTGTATTTTTTAAACAAGCTTGCTTAACATTTGTTTGAAAACTTAGATTGAATTGATTCCAAGGGAATATTGAAGCATAGATACCAGTATTGAGTTATATAAGGCCTCTGAAAAATAGTTCCACTTCCATTAAGCCCTCAAAAATATCTATTGTGATGCATGAAGAGGAAGAATTGCAGTATGATACATCAAATTTACAGTACCGAGTATGACACATTTCGATCTTACAAAGAGAAATCAAAGATGACATGGATAGTTTAAAAGAAGAAATGAAGGCTAATTTGGATGGTTTGAAGAAATGCATGGAAGCTAAGATCGATGGTTTACATAATGGAATGGATGGCATGGAAGCTAAGATCAATGGTATAGAAGAAAAAATGAAAGGCAACATGGAAGACAAGAAGAATGATCTTAAATCATACATGGAAGGTTTGAAGGAAAGGTTGACAAGTTGATACAAGAAATGATTCTTAATGGAAAAAATATAGTAGAGAAGATTGAAGACCCACCATATTCCAAAGATCGATATGAGGAAGCTTGATGGCAAGGATCTCGTAACATGGATACTACATATGGAGAAATATTTTGATCTCAATAATGGGCAAAACACACAAAAGGTACGCATTTAAGCTTTATATTTAGGAAAAAATACATTTGTATGGTACCAATGGCTTTGCTCCTGAAAAAAATTGTCTCTTGGTAAATTTTTACAGAGGAAGTGATAGCACATTATGAGGATTCAAAGAGAAACACCTTTTTTAGCCAATTGATAACTCTCAAACAAAAGGGTTCAGTGATGGAGCACATTGAGCACTTCCAAAAAAATAATATAAGGGTAATTGATATTCCAGAGGAACACAGGATTGATGTCTTCATAGGGACTTTAAAGGATAACATCCAACATGAGGTTTTCCTTTTGTAAATTGATTCATTAGATAAGGCATTTAGGTTGGAAAGAAAAATTGAATGTAAAATTATGGTGACAAGGAATACTACCACTCACATCTATAAAGATGGAAGTGTTGCTTCTCCTAGACTTCCACAACCTACAAGTTTGACACCACAATAATTGGAAGAAAAAAGAGAAAAAGGGATTTGCTACATTTGTGATATAAAATACACTAAATTTCACAAATGTGCTAAGAATAAATTATTTTACATAGATTGTGAAGACGAGAAAGAAAATGAACAAGAAACTTCAAAAGAAGAGGAGATAAACTAGGAACCAACCCTAGGGAAAGAAGAAATGAGTCTGACCATATTCTGTAATGCATTGGTAGGAATTAACACTCCTCAAATTCTCAATATAGAATGACATGTCAAGAAGAAAAATGTGATATTGTTTATTGATTTGGGTAGTAGCCATAGTTTTATTCATTGTAGGGTAGCCAACGAATCGAATTGCTTCCTATACCCAACACCAGAGTGTCAAATGGGGGGTTACCAATGCCTTACCTTTTGGCCTTACCAATGCACCTTCTACATTTCATGGTTTTATGAATTCCATTTTCAAACCCTTCCTTAGAAAATTTGTGTTACTGTTTTTTGATGATATACTAATCTACAATAGTTCTTGGAAGGATCATGTTCAATATGTTGATAGGGTGCTCAAACTATTGGAGAACAAACAATTATAGGAAAAAACCTCCAAATGTTTCTTTGGAGTTCCAAAGGTGGAATATATTGGCATATTGTATCTTAGGAGGGTGTTAAGGTAGACCTTAACAAAATTAAAGTCATTAAGGAATGGGAAGTCCCTACAACCACAAAGTAGTTGCAAGGATTTATTGGGTTAACATGGTATTGTAGCAAGTTTGTTAAGAATTATGGGAGAATAATAGAACCTCTAGCAACATTATTGAAGAAAGATGCATTTTCATGGACTCCTTAAGCAACTAAGGCCTTTGAACATCTTAAAGAGGCAATGTACCTAGCACCGGTCTTAGCTATGCCAGACTTAACAAAAACCTTTATTATGGAATGTGATGCCTCAATACATGGAATTGGTGTTGTTTTAATGTAATAAGGAAGACCCATTTCTTTTGAAATTCGTCCAATCAAAGGAAAATATTTACATAAATATATTTATGAGAAGGAAATGTTGGCAATACTACATGCACTAAAGAAATGGTGACCTTACCTAATGGGAAGCAAATTCAGGGTAAAAACTAATCATGATACTATTAAATATGTTTTGGAACGAAGACTATCTTTAAAAGAGTAGAAAAACTGGGTCACAAATATGTTGGGTTATGATTTTGAAATAATCTACAAGAAAGGAAAGCTAAATGTTGTTGGAGATGCACTCTAAAGAAAGGATGAAGAGGTGGAATCATTGCCTTGTGCCATTTATATTATCCAACCATATTGGATAATTGAAGCAAGGGATGAATTCAAGAATGATGAAAAAGTGTGGACACTCATTCAAAAGTTGCAGCAAGATCCTATTACATCTAATACATTTAGTTGGAAAAATAATTCCTTATGGTACAAAGATCGCTTATATCTTTGTAAGAATTTCCAACTAAAAAAAATATATTATTTTGGAATTCCCTTTGGAGGACACTCGGGATTTTTAAAAACTTATCATAGGGTGAAGACATAATTTTTTTGGGATGGCCTTAAATCTGATATTCAAAAGTTTGTGGTAGAATGTTTGGTTTTTTAGCAAAATAAAGTTGAGACAATTAAGACCTCATGTCTTCTACAACACCATTCCAAGTAAGCGTTTGGAGGAGGTTTCACTGGATTTTATCACAGGTTTGTTTATGTCTGAAGGAAAGAGTGTCATCATGGTGGTAGTTGATAAAATTACCAAGTATACACACTTTTGTGCATTATCTCATCCATTTAAAGCAAGTATAGTTGCTACTGTATTTATGGAAACAATTCAAAAGCTACATTGAAAGCCAAAATTTATTGTAAGCAATAGAGATCCCATTTTTACTGGAAATTTTTATATGGAATTATTTTCTTGTTTGGGTACTCAACTAGCTCATAGTTCATCTTATCATCCTTAATCTGATGGGAAAACTGAGATATTGAACAAATGTTTGGAAGGATATCTTCATTGTTTTGTATCGGGTAAAAAAACACAATGGGTCAAGTGGTTTCCTCTGGTTGAATGGTGGTATAACACTTCCTTCCATATTGTAGCAAAAATGACCCCATCTATGGCACTTTATGGATATGATCCATCGTCCATCACATCATCTTTAAGAGAAAATAATAAGGTTCAAGCAGTGGAAGATCACATCGAGCATCAACAACAAGTTATAACTCTTAAAGGATAACCTAAATTTGGAACAAAATCGAATGAAACAATAGCCAAATCAACATCACAGCGATAAAAATTTTGATGTAGGAGACTAGGTACTTTTACGACTACAACCATAAAAATAAATGTTCATCAAGCAAGTTAAGAAGGATAATAAATTATCGCCAAAGTACTATGGTCATTACAAGGTGTTTCAAATGATTGTTACTATGGCATGCAAATTGGAGCTTCATGCTTCTTCTCTAGTACACCCATTTTTCCACATTTCATGGTTAAAGAAGGTTATAGTTGACAAAATTTCAGTTCAAACGATATTACTAGAACTTGACCAGGAAGGAAAAATCATATTGGAACCTAAAGCAGTCATGGAAATGAGAACTCGACAGCTACAAAATCGATCAATTTGAGAGTATCTCGTCAAGTGGAAGAACTTACCCACTGAATATACCAAATGGAAGAATGAGAAGCATCCAAAGCTACTCAAGTGTTGAGGACAACACTTTTTTGAAGGAGAGAGGCATGTTAGGTACCTATATTAATAGTTTAGTCCCTTATTGTTGTTAGCGTAGCCCCGTTATTGTTATTGGTGTGCCCCTGTAGCCCCCATATTGTTATTATTGCACCCCATAAAATACACTATTTTTATTATTGTGCCCATACATTATTATTGTTAGGTTGGATGGGATTATATTATGACCCCATGGACTCCTATATATAGAAAGGAGGTTTTTTCATTCTTATCATCCAAAAATTATTCATTTATGTAATGTAAAGGACGTTTCCACCTAGAAGTGGTTGATTTCTAAGGCGTTGATGTCTCTTTTCTTCTATTTTGGGACTTGTTTTCATAACCTGGAAAATAAGCTGACAGACCTCCCAGCATATTTGGCCACCGAGGACGAAGATTTGCATATGTAAATCTGGTTTCTAGAGAGTTTGACAAAGGAAGATGATTGGAAATCAAAATTGAAGAAGAGGGAATAAAGCATATTAAATTTGATAAAAAAAAAATTCCTAAAAACAAAGTAGCAGAGAATATCTGATAGAGGTACAGAAACAAGGAAAACACAAAGGCCACGAAAAATGAATCAACTAATGACATCTAGAAATATTCACAAGTGTCCAAATGGAGAGTTTATCTATTATCGCGGAAGGAAACATATCAAACTGTACATTTTACTTGAAAATAGAAAATAAAAAATAGGCATCATAAATAATATAATTGATTGTTTTGATTCAGAAAAACAGATATTCTTGATCTCGATAGATATTGAAAAAAGTACATGAGATTTGTTTTCCAAATTGCCATATGAAAGTGCAAAAATTAAAGTTGAAGAAATTGTGAACAAATTGTTTTAATTTCCTTTATTTAGTAGATGCATCATAATAATATCCTAATACTTGTGGACAAGAATATCTTGTGTGTTTGGTGTCATCGTATCATGTGAATTATATTTTAAGGTTTCTTCCCAATAAATTTGACGTGTAAAGCACGTAGTTTCTAGAAAACATGAGGTTCAACTTATTATGTAAAATGATGAAAACAAAATTATCAGGAAGCGTGACATTATCATTAAACATTTGTTTGACAATTTTAGTTGAGATTACTTTTTTAAAATCCTTGTCTACAATGCAAAATAGCTTTGCACATGATAACTCAACACTATAGAAAATAATTTTGCATATTATACTTTCCCAACTAGTGCCAAGAAATACTTATTAGTAGTTATATTACTGTGATTGATTTTAGACCATTCTGATCTAGTCAATATCAATATGTCTATTTTTTATGAGGAAATATTAACCTATAGGTTGTCTATTAAATAATTATCTTTCATACTTTCGTCGCGGAATTCAAATCCTTCAATTCTAGTAGTAGTAACATATTTACAAATACGAAATGCAAAGGATATAGAAATGAATCATGGATCATTTAAAATAATGAGGCATGAACAAAAAATATTAATCCAGGGGTGAAAAAGTTCAAAAGACAAAGGATGTAAAGCTCCAAAGCTCAACACATATTCCACTCAGTGTACATGATCGGTTTCCAAGAGAGACTATGTAGCCTCCATTGTGCCATAAATCCAAAAGGACTATATATTGTCTATAATTTGTGGAAAAAGATGTGTCATGTGTGCATGATAAAATTTCAATGGATTGAAAGAGAAATTCAAGGATTAAAAGAAATTCTCTCATTCTTGGGACTTAAATTATGAATGGATGCCATGAATCTATATGAATGAAACTCATATAGCAGTGAGCACCACAAATGTAACAATAACTCTAATATCCCTTTAGACCAGTTTAATCAAAATGAGCTTGTAATTTCTTTAATTTTGTCATATATATAGGCCATATAGTACAATCTTTGTGATTATAATTTCTAAGATAAAACTATCAGGATAATTGACAGTAAAGTAGTTGGTCCTAGGATTTCTCATGGAAGCTTCCAAGCTAGTTCAAATCCTTTCGGTAGTTGCAAAAAGAGGCTTGCAATTGTTCCTAAGGTTAGCTATTATTTTTTTAGTGGTTTCAAGACTTTAGTGAACTTCTCTACAATTATTATTATCTCATGGAAGGTTGCTTGCATTGAAGAGATGGTCATGGTCAACCCAGTTAAATAAGGTAAGTTACTGAACCTCATTTGGGTAGTATGCTAGAGACCTTATTCGGTCCTGACTGAAAGAAATTTAATTTAGGTGGGTAAGGTTCAAGTAAACTCAGTAAGGTCATTATCAACCTTTCTAAGGAAAAATTTGGTTCTTAGACATCAATCCTTCTCATATATGGTCATGTGATAGATTTTTGGATTGAAAGAGAAGACACCCATGTCCCACTTTGAAATTATCTTCTACCAGATGATCTAAAAACTCATTTGAATTTTTATGAAAAATGGTAAAGAAAAAATTGCCCCATTTCCAAAAAAAAATAGAAGGTTTTAACCAGGCCGAGTATAATCGTGCAACTACCTTGGAATTGGACACAAAGCCTCTTGTAGAGAACCATCCAACCACATAAGAAGAATTCTATTCATTGATTTGTTTCAATTAAAGAACATAAAAGGGATCTAATATCACCTCAAAATATTTGGAATTCGATCAACAGGATGGATGAAAATAAAAATTTGGAACAGGAGATGTGATCAGAGACCATAAAAGGAAGATTGATGGTTATTTCACTTACAAAATAGGCAATGGAACAAATAACTAAGAAGAAATTTCATACCTTACCAATGGAATTATGCTTACTTTCCCCATAAATACCAGAAATATTGTTATAGATTCTAGAAGGTGACTTGAAATCATCATTGACCAGCTGGAAATAAGAGTTCAAAACATTTGATAGGATTTCGGAGGTCAGCTTAGTTAGGTTAAGACACCCTTAAGAACTCTGAAATGGAAATCTCATCCCCGTCATACATTTGGAAAATAAGCTTACTGACCTCCTAGCATATTTTTCCACCAAGGACCAAGAGTTTCATAGGTAAATCTGGCTTGTAGAGAGTTTGACAAAGGAAGATGATTGGAAATTAAAATTTCCAAGAATAGTAAAGAATCATTCTTTCAACCACCCCATGGTCATGAATCATAAATTTTGCGCTTGATGAGCCCTTAAGGGACTTAATATTTATTGATTTATGGTTACTTTTAGTGCTTCAAATATTGGTAGCCTTCGATTTATTTCACAATATCTATGGCCAACTTATCCAACACATGTGGAGTCAACATATGATGTCCTTTAAATCATGACCGTCATTTTTTAACAAATGCATTTATCTTATATATTTAGCACCCATAATTTGGCAGTCTCTAGCATCTATAGCTTAGATTTTAGCTCTCAGTTGAATTCACTCCATGGTATACCACCAACAAGCCTAGTTGTTTCTTAAATGTTTAAGGCAATTCAGAGGAATTTTTCTCAAGAGAGAAAGAAATCTCATGTTAAAAGAGATTGATATAAATGATAATTTATATGACAAATTTTGATAGTAATTAGTTTATGTTGAAGGGGAAATGAATAGATATTAGATATTAGATATATATTACATTTTCTTTACGAAGTAGGTTGTTATGAATATAATATGTATAAAATAATTTCAATAATACAAATAATAAATCAACATAATAATAACTAATTATTATTTGATTCATATCTAAATAATTACTAATGGAGTATAGTTTCTAACTAAAGATGGATAAGGTTAATGTGATAATCCCCATTTTTAAGTTATTTGATATAACACTTAAAAATGCGGCTCATATTGTTGTGATGTGGTTATTTTTGATAGATTTTATTAGATTTGAGGTTTTATTTGACTGCAAAAAATGGTCAAGGTAGGACCAATGAAGAATACATATCTATAGTAATGACATGATTTAGTAAATATATATCTATTTTTCTACATTTTATTTATAGAGATAATGTAAATATCCAAGTTCCTTTAAAATGAAAAAAATACATAGATATACATTGAAATAACATATGGGAATAATGCATATATGCATATATATATCTCACAATAGAGGCAGAGAAATAAATAAACAATTAATCATATACATACATTTATACATCTATAGCGAAGGACAAGTAATTCAGATATAATAAACAAACTTAGATGTATTTTTTTGTTTTTATGAAATGTCTTTGCACATTTGATACATTATAGAAAGCAATAAAATTGTGCAATACATATGATTCTAGGTCAAAATAATAGAATTGTTATGTAAAAATAGGCAAATTAATGTGTAAAAAAACAAATTTTTTTTTACTAAAGTTTATTCACATGTGTTGGAAGAAGTAAATGTTTCCTTTTTGTTGAAGCCTATGTTTTGTTTGTGACATTGTTGAAAAGCTACAATGCAACCAATGACAACTTATTTAGAAACAAAGTAAAAGTATCATTTGCAATAATACTCACTATTAATGTCATTTTTATAAAAAGGACATGACTAGGTAGGTGTGACAATAATTACTAGCAAAGCTATTATACTAGTTTCATATGTATTATGGTTCCTCTGCATTTTTATATTAGATTATGAGACAAATAGTTTTATTGTCTGTCCAATATGTATCTAACCTGAAATTTTTATAGCTACAAGTTATGTTTGACCATGTGTGATCGATGATTGTTATTTGTTGATTTCTATTTATGTCTAAAATAAAATGAAGGTTGTAATTGTACATATATGATATTAGTTTTTTTATTTTGTTGTTTCTTTCAATAATATTGATGTTGAAGTCCGAGACAATGATTGTTGTTTGAGTTTAATGTATACTGCATAATTATTTCGAAAGAAGGTGCAATGTATCGGTCAATGTTTCATATGGTGTGACGTAGACATTGAGAACTATAATATCCATGTCATGAATAGTCATATTTTCTATTGTAGCTTGAACATTTTTCTCTTCAAATTTCATATGTTCCAAAGCCTTATATGTTTTTTCATTTATATCATCAAACTATCTTTACTATAATTTGATATGTAATTAAATACATCAAGTCTTTTTAGTAGCATTGGTTGTTTGAAATATGTTTCTTTAAAACATACGATGTCACATTGCATTAGATCATAGTCACTTAGAAAATCATCAATATGTACTTGTAAAATGCAAGTGTTTACAGAATGAATTGAAGTGTATGCATTTGTTTCTATGAATGAATAATTGTAGTATAGTTCCCACTTTGCGTTTTTCTGTAAATGTTCCATTTTAGGATAAATTTTTTGTTTAACTCTGAATTTTTCTTTCTTAAGTGGACTAAGACAATTCAATGACTCTATTTTTCTTACACAAGGCCAAGTTCTATATACTAATTCATGTTTTCATAACCCTGAAGGATCTAATGCAACAATGTCTAGTGTTAATCCTTTCGACCTATGTAGTGTATGTGCACATGCTAGTTGGACTCGGAATTGTTTTCTAATTTTCAATTGCCATGCGGAGACTCACTTTGTTGTGCGCAATGTAGGATTCCAATATTTATAGATTTGTTCACTATATAGAAAATAAAATTTGTGTGCTTGTCGACGCGCAACACTTGCATCATGGATTTTGATCCAAATTGCATCAAAATTATCTAATTTTATATATGTTTTAATGATACCATATGCACCATTGATAAGGTCGACTTGTGAGTCATAGTTTCCTACATATATTTCAACTAGCATGATTAATTTTAGGACAATTTCTAAAGGAAATCTTTTTATATATGCATGAGATGGTATGTTGCCATGGTTTTCTTCTTCATAATCAATTGCATCAATTAGAATTTCATCACCATGAACTATAGACAACATTTTCTTGTTGTGTAATATGACATCCCTATTCCTAAAAAAAATTAAGGGAAAGTAGGAGCATTTTGAATACAATTTCTATTGAGTTAATGCAAATCATCTCCTGTTTTATTATTTTACGCATCCTATTTGAAATGGAAATGAATTTTTCATGTGTTTGATGCACTGAAATATGCAATTCATAATACTTTACATCTTCTTTCCAAAATTCATATGTTATTGGTTGCTTTATTATTGTAGGTTTTTCAAATATTAGTGAATCATGTATAGATTGTGCTTGGTATAGGTCACCACAAAATTTGATATCAATGTTTCCAAAGTTTTTTTTTTCATATGCTTAATAATCCTTAGTTGATCATCAATGTCATATAGAAAACAACTACCAATAAAAGATACTTCATTAATGAGAACTACTCTTAATTCTTGGTAAATTTTTCTTAAGTTCTCTAAGAGTTTACTGCTAAGTGGAATAGAACTAAATTTTCTAAAAGGCATTAGCAATTCAGAATGAATTGTCACTCCACTTGCATTATATGCGGCTTTACTTGTATATGCTAATATCAATCCCTTTGGTATTAAAAGGTCGGTATTGAATGTTCATTAGGAATTCGCATCAACATTTGAAATAATACCTTTTTTGTAAATGTTTTTCCAGTGCCATCTCCTCCAGTCAAGAAAAATTAGAGCAGTTTTTGCATGTTCTTTTGTTTTTTCATTTTAATGTATCTGAGCACTGCTTCTTGTTCCCTATTAAACATTCTCCTAATTTTGTAATATTCTTCATTTCTAAGCATAAATGGATGTTCTGTCAATTGAAAACCAATGTTAAGATGTATATTTTTGTCATGGCATTAGAGAAATTTCAAATATTTACCCAAGTCATACTTCTCATTAATAACATTGGATATTCAAGGTTTTTTTTATTGTGTCATTAGAAGCTACATGGTTGTTGTCAATTTCTTGAATTTCATCTTCCAAATGACCCCATTTCTTGTTAATGTTGTATGTGAAATTAGCTTTGTTTCTCTTTATTATGTGCTTATGTAACATATATGCACTCTTGCATGTCAAGAAGTCTTTCTTTAGTGCATCTTCAATGTTTTCAAATGGAACGTATAGCAAACGTTTTTCTGTTTAATATTTTTCATACTCATTGTGTTTTTTGTATTTGATGAATCATATTACTTTTTTATTTTTTCCTTTTTGATATTGGCGCGCCATATTTTGTACAATTTGATACAAATTCAACCAAACATACATGCTTAATATCATGATTTTTATTGGTGTAGTATTCAATGATAGAACTGCAAATAATGTCTTCAGAGATGTCAGGATTTTTTTTAGGATAATTGATGGTTTAAGTATAAATGAGCACTCAATGATAGAACTGCAAATAATGTCTTCAGAGATGTCAGGAATTTTTTTAGGATAATTGATGGTTTAAGTATAAATGTGCACTCATATGGGTGTGGTGTGTTTATAAAGTTGCATTCTCTTGAACTATGATTCAATGGTAGGGAGAGCGCTATGTGGACTTCTTGCCAAGATTAAATTTTTTGAAGATTAAACAAGGCATTCCCTAGTGATTGTATCATTTGAATAACATCGATTCTTCACTTTTCATGTTCTTGTTGTATCCTTTTGAATGAATTTGTCAAATATTTTTAAAATTTGGTCATATATGAACTGCAATATGATGCTGCAACATATGCATTTAGAACATATTTAGCATATGTATTTGCATTCAATAGATGTGGCATATTGAATGCAAAGCTATTGTTCCATATTTTTGATGGTTTTCATTGCAGGAACACCATTGGTTGTCTCCATGTAGTTTGTATTACTTTGATGTAATCAGTTTATGTTAAATGCAACTCATCTAAGAATTTTTCATAACTAGTTTATTTCTCATAGTGTTTTTGTTCTAAGATGCTTTGCAAGAACATTTCTTTTTCATTTATTGACTCATCCAGTGAAATAATGGGTTCAAGAATTCTTGTTCTTTTAATTGGTGGCATTGGGAATTTTTATCTACAATGTGATGATTTTCTTTTTTTACAACTTATCATATCATGATGTTCATGTATCTTTGCAAAATTTGGATCAAGGTGATCTGTGTTACAATTTATATATTTGTCTAAGAAGTTTTCAATCTATGAGTCACTATTTATTCCATATATTGGATCATGTTCTATCCATAGAGGAGCATGTTCATGTGCGCTCCATCTATTTTGGAAATTAGCTGCAAAGTAGTAATCTAATATTTTTCCAAAAAATGTATTATCTTGACATATCAATAATTTCATCGCATATGTCTTATGTCTATAGTAATGTGTACATATTACTGGGTCCTTTCTTACAAGATAATCAATTTCGTATTCTTCAATGTTTTCAATGTTCTTCCTTTTTCTTCAACTACTATGTAGTTTAGTAAGAGTTTCTACTAGTGGAGTCCAACAGTGTTCCGCACTTATAAATGTAAAAATAAATTTGGAGGACCCAATCATCGTATCATTGCAAATATATGTTTTTGTATGTGTTGTATGTAATCAAGGTAAATTCTTATGTTCTTGAAACCTATGTGTCCAATGTGACTTTTTAGTAATTGTTCTAAATTGGGCTTGTACTTAACATATTTTGCTAACAACTTTCTTCCTTGTATTTTCCTTTTCCTTATTCAGACTGAAATACATGACATGACATCTTCAATGATTATTCGCATTGTTTTGAAGACAAAATTTGTGATGTGATAGGAAAATTCACCACTATAATGCATTAGTTCCCACTTCACTATTTCTTTGTAATGAAATAAATGTACGATATCATTGTCATGTGCATCTCCAAATAATATTATTGGGAAAATCATCTCTTCGGCATATTTTTTTTTGAAGATTCCAATTGGCCTTTTCCCTTCAGCTAGTGCTATTTCAATGATCTTGTCTTGCAAATCATGAATACGTTGTGAACCTGGGAATCCATGTACCAATATATTAGTTATTATTTATCTTGTCGAATTGTTCTATTGTTCACTTTTACTATCACTAACCTCAACCCCAAACATATTATATTTATTTTTCAATTAGAGAATATGATTCCACTTGCTATTCATGGAAATGTTTTTAGCTTTATATAAATTTCAAGAACACAGTTCTTTAAGTTCTTTCATGACAGTATGAAAATGTGCTCTCCCTGTTTGATATGCATTCTTGTATTCTAATTGTCTTTTTAATGCAATATAAATTGTCATTATAATTTTCATGAATTGGGGTAATGCTTTTGGGTCAATTTCCATGTGGACACATACATTGATTATTGAACCAATTAAGCCCATTTGTGATCACTTTTAGCCCCATTGCCTTATTTATTCAAAACAAATTCCTAATGCCACAAGTATTCAAGTTCTGAAAGTGTTTCTACAGTTTGCAATGGATTATAACGTCTTATTTGTTCAGGTGTTGCAAAGAGAGGTAACTTCGCATTGTCAAGTGTTATTTTGCAAAATCTACAAATTATCTTGAGAGGCAATGTATTTTATTTTCTAGATATATTTATGTACATTTGTTCTAATTCAAGTCCAATGCTTAAGATGTTCTTTCGAAATTACAACCAATTACATGTTGGACATTTGGTTTTAGATGTGCCCTCAATTTATTTTTTATAAATTTATGTGGGAGTACTCTTCCGTGAGAAACAATTTTTCTTCCTTAGTTTATTTCTATTGTCTCCAATAATCTTTGTGATATATGTATATATAATTAGTTTGAATTTGTGAAATTTTATTGTATTCTTCGTGTTTTCATTCGTTTCTACTATTTTATGGTGTATATTGTATTGATTCGTATTTTGATTTGATAATAGAAGTTCATAATGAATATGTGATGTACTTTTTTAGAGTGATGGTATGTTATATGTTCGATTGCAATTTTCTTTTTACGAGTTAATTGACAATGGTTTTAGTCTTAAATGACCATATTTGTATGTTTACATTGAATATGATTGGTTTCCATTGGAAGAAAAATTATGTTCCTTCAACTCTTCCTTTTTCATATGGAATTTCCATATTAATTAGGTATTGTTGCGAGCCTGCAACCATTGTTTAACTTTGTATAGTTTCATTTGTTAAGTGTTTTTCTAGAAAATGTAATGTGTCTTGGTTCCTACCCATTAGTGCATTGCAGAAATATTGGAAAATATAGAGCCTCAAAGATTTTTCATCAAATTCAGGTGCTATTGATTGAAAAATTACACTAAACATGTTATTGGGACGTTTCGACATAGTTGTTCATTCTTTATGAAATCCATGAATTTGCATTTTATGAAAAATGGATTCATAATGATTTTTACGATATTTTCAAACAGGAGATAAGGAATAATTGGAGTCAAAGTTGCATATAGGAAATATTTTATGTAATAGAGGCTCAAAATGTCCATTAACATGATTTTTATCATGATACAAAATGTTCAGTGGAACTGTATCCTGATCATGATTGAAGAACATATACCATTTTTTCATTGTTAGTGCCAAAATCCAATTGGTATGCTCAACCACTTCAATAGTCATCGTGTTCAAAATGTGTCTCTGCATAGGCCTCTTTCATATTCAAATCACTATTTGAGGTAGAGAATTTCATTTTATGAAGTTATGCATCAACATCGTGATTCCCATGAAGTTGATATAACATATCAGTATCTAGTTCATATTGGTCTAATTCTTTTGCCTCGATGTCATTGTGATGTAGATAGTTGAGAAAATGGTCTATTCTTCCATTTCGTAGTTCAATGGACCAGTAACAGAAGTGTAAAATCACTTTACATGCATTGAAAAAACAATCTACAACATTATATGAAAATTGTAGTAGTTTTAAGAGACTATACTTGGTTAAGGCGTCATCCATATTAGCATCTATGGGACATTTCTTTGTTGAATTGAAATTTTCAACATCCAAGATTTCAACAATTTTTTGTATGTATTTATCCTTGAGATTCATATCATTTTTTTTTACTAGGTGCTATGTATGTTAGATTGGTTTTTCTCAAATATTAGAGTGTTCAACTCCTTTTTTGTTTTATCAAAGATATGTCAATGATAATGTTTACTAGCATAGAAGACTAATTGCATTTTCGTATTTTCGATTTGATTTGGAATAGTACAACAAGTGACCCAAACTTGCAATTGACTAGCTCCTATTTAACACTTCTCTTTATTTTAAAAGTATCACTGCAAAACAAACGACATGTCACATTGATCCTTATTTGTGAAGATACGAATTCACATAGAAGGTATGTACTTGCTACAAATGATTGAAATTTCTATAAAATGCAAAGCATGAAATAAACATTGTATGTGTTTTGATTAGTAAATTGCATTGCATGTTATTTTTTGGAATAAAATATGGAGTATTTTTTATACATATATATGATTTTAGAATTATTTTATGTAAATTTTTCCTTTAAAATCTACTATATAATAATTTTATTCATATTAGTTTTGGATAACACACTTGTAATTACTTCAACTTAACTTATTTATAACACATGTATGAATACCTTAGCATAGGAACCCTTGAATATGTATCTAGATTCACATATCAAATCCCACATGTACATTAGTGAGACAATACACACTGTCCACAGCAGAATAACATTGGTGAGCCAATGCCCACGTGGTGTAGAGCAGTCGGTGATGGGGTGCACTCTGAAGGAACTCCATTCTGCAAGGTCATCGGTTCAAAACTCGTGGGTGGTATGGGAGGAGAAAAAATGGGAAGATTAGGATTAGTCTAAACGAGCAAAAAAAAAAAAAAAAAAAACATTGGTGAGCCAACAACATGCTTCACACAAATCATTTTGATTTAGGGATAACATATCTGGAATTAATGTAAATTAAGACTTTATTTATTTACAATGATTAATGGTAGTAGGTCACCAAATATATTTCCCTTCCCAAGTTGTTTATGGAAGGAAAATTAGCATGTGAAGAAGAAAAACCATCACCCTATCAAGAGTAATGGAAACAAAAACTCTTAAAGTAATTGAACATAAATTCGTCTATATAAAATGAAATACAATGGGCAATTCTTCACTTTCTTACCTAAGCATTAATAGTGATATGGAAATTTAACTTATTTCCTATTTCCTTGGAAATATTTCTATCAAAATCATTTTTTCATATCCCTAGAAACCCTTAGTTAAAAAAACGATTCATTCATATTTGTATAACATAAAAAATCCATATTTTCATGTGCAAGATAGAAATAGCTTTAAGCCACTCATCGGATGAAGTATTCACCAATAACATGAGGATCAAGCTTACTATAACAAACAATTCACCCCTTATGCAAGGTCCAAATTTATTGAAACAAAGTATGTAACCCCAAAGCATTTTGTTTAGCAATGGAAAAAATAGGTCAATATAATATCTACTGATTTTATCACTATACTTTGTAAAATGTGTCCCTTACATTAGCTTTCGTGACAAGACAAAATTTTCATTTTAACGACAGAAAGAAATGTGTTCTATGCTGACCTTTGATAGCCACTCATTGTTCTTTGCATATCAACAAAGATGTTGCAAACAAAAAAAACAACATTTGAAACATTTGAAGTTGCATCCATACCACCTGCTACAAGGTCTACATTAAAGTATTCACCACTTGTTTTCTCCTCTGCTTTATCTCCACGATTTAGCCTATTATTATCAACATCTTCTTCTTCCATGACTTGTTGTAGCGACTTTGACAGTTGCATGATAGTACAATCCATCATTCCAAATTATTGACAGTTTCATAACATATATTTTTAATAGATTCCACTCAATGTAGTAGGTGGTACCTGACTTCATAAAACCATCAACAAAAACAACAGTTTAACTATCTAAGGAATTCAACTATTTAAAGTCTTTTGATTATTAATTACAAAAATAATACCAGAGGTAGAATTGTAGAAACTAATCCCATAAGGTAAAACAACTCAAATTTCAAAGAATAAGACATTGTATTTGTTTTGTATGCTTTGTTGATCTACAAAAAAAACTGCAAATGCACCCCGAAATTCTACTTCTAAGCGACCATTCTTTAAATTTACACGTAGTTTTGACAGCCTATATGATAGTAGGTGAAAGTGATCATTACAAGCTTGTTGTGTTGTAAAGTATGTCTAAACTCTCCAAAGAGCACTAATATATTTTGTTGCGCAAATGTTCTGTTCTTATTTTATTTTAGTTTGCATTTCTTATAGATCAACTTATTCACGCACATGCCTATAAATAATAAGTCTTGTAGTTGAGGTTAGGAAACTAATACTGGAACAGGAAAGAATCCATGCAAATTTAATCAATATTTATCACATTTATTTCGTAGCAGAAAAAGAACTCGATTTAATTTATATATTTTTTTTAAATTTGATTTTTATGAAATTTTTATATAAATTTGGTTTTTATCAAAATTTTGATATAAATTATAGGAATTGAGTTGGTTTTTATACATACTGAAAAAAGCACACGCATCCTTATATCATACCTTACCTCATTCAAAAATCGTTGTAGTTTGTGCTAGTTAAGTGTCCGACAAAGTACGTTCTAAAATGTTGGTAGAATATTTTAAGGAATTTTTATTATTAATTATAAAATAGATTTAAGTATTTTATTATTAATTTTTATTTTATAGAGATTTTATAAGTTGAGTTTGGTTTTTTATATAAGTAAACGAAACATAACTATCCGAAAGTGAGTAGGAGTAGCTTAAAGATCCATATTGTACTGTTTCTGTTTCTGATAAATAGGTTTTAAATAAAAAGTTAATATATTATGTTCAATTTTGTATAAATTGTTTTTATAAATTTAATATATTAATTTTGTATATTTTTTTAATAAAAATTTTAATATTAATATTATATATTAATACAGTTATATAAATTAAATACTTGATGAATTTTAATCTATTTATAATAATTATCAAAAGATATTTTATTATACATTATTTTTTAGATTTAGAAAAAAAAAATTATAATAACTAAGTAGGTCATAATTTTATTTTAAATTATTATTACTGATTATAAAAATATTTAATATATAAATAAAAATATATACATTTAAAAAATATGGAACAATATTTTTAAATATAAAGATTTATCTTAAGAAGATTTTTTATTTGCATTTATGTTTTATTACAATATCATGACTTATTCATATTATTTGCTCAATGAACCATCACTTATTTCACATGACATTCATTTAGTGAATAATTTTTAATTAATTAAATTAAAAAGATCAATTTTTTTGTCAAGTTGTTTGATTTTCAAGAGTTGAATTGTCCGTTGATAAAGCATAACCAAAGAGACATCTAATCCATCAAAGTCAAAGCCACACCAACCCTAAGCTCAAAAAAGTTTTTCTAGTAAAATTTAATCTTAAATCACCTTGCTAACTGTCCTCAACCAATTGTCATAATAAAACTTGAAAAAATAAAATTTCTTTGAAAATAATTCTTTTACTCTTTACTTAAAAATATTGCAACCAAATAATTTTCTGTTTCGTGTCATTTTGATTTAAATTTGGTACAGAATTTTGATTACAAACACTAATTTACCCGATTAAAAGAACAAATACTTACCTGTCAACATATTCCACCGTTTTGGAGTGTGAGGGTCTCTGAACCGACTGATACGAACACCAAATTGAAAAATACGTCGACCACATCGGAAACCGAAGGAATTTTCGGCGAAATTCAGACAAGAGTCCCATGGTTAATCCTCTTCTGCGGGATAATCTCTTAGAAGATTTTGTATTTATCAAAGCCTATTTTTCTCATTCAGAGACATAGAAGGCCTACGCACAACGGGTCCCGTTCCGGTATCATAGTTATTTATTATTCGTCTTTCTAAATCCCATGAAATGGTAAGACCAACAGATTCCTACATCTAAACTGGTAAAGAGACCACCTGCATTTTTTAAGTGATTAGTTTCGAGATATGGTTCTTTTCATGTCTCCTTTAATCGCAGTTCCTGTTGGGTATCGTGTTTCTACTAATGTTAACTCTTCTTTTATTACTGGTATGCATTATATGAAATACCGGTGTGCATTACATTAAAATACTAAAAATCCAACATAATATACTTGATTCGGGAGGATATCAATCAGTAGAACACATATTGGTCTTGAAATAATCAAATATTTGTTTGTCAAAGTTCGAAACCCTAATGTGTATTCTTCACGTTTTGGCTCTGTAATTGGGTTTGCCAACTTTTTCATTTATACTCTTACTCTATAATTCGGTCCTCTGCATTTGCAAGGATGTCAACCAATATAACCAAGAGCGGGTGTAATATTTCCCAAAAATTGTTTCGATGATGTCTGAGACCCGCACAGCCTTATTTTATTACTTAACTGAGCTTTTAGGATTTGCAAGTATATCAAGCATTACAACTCATATTAAAAATAAAATGACTCCATTTGGACTCCCAACACCTAGGAGTATAATCAATACAAATTTTATAAATTAGAAATTATAATAGCATAATAACTTTTACCAATGTGGTTGATATACGTTTGATAGGCTTATATGAAATAGATTTACAACCACATTCACCAATGTGGTTGACCAATATGGTTGATATACATCATATTAACTTTATATATATATATATATATATATTATTCAATAGAAAAATATATAATAAAAATATATTATTAAATTATTTCAATACATTAATAATTTTAACTCAAACTATAATATAATTCAAAATTAACATAATAATAATATTTTACTAATATTATATTAAGTTTTTATCTCTTACCAATATTTCAAGGGATTATTAATTTTACACCAAAAGAACTAATAAAACCAAGGGTTTAGTATTATAAACCCATGTAATTGGTGAAGCAAAGGATAAATATTAATATTATAAACCAAAAAATAAATAAATAAACCCTAAGAATAAATAATTTAATGTGAAGAGATTAAAAAACCCTCAGAAAAAATACTTAAAACCCAAAAACCTAAGAAAACAATAAACCCTAAGAATTAATATATTAAACTCAAGAGATTAATAAAGCATATGAAATAATATTTAAAAACCAAAAACCGAAAAAATTAATAAACCCTAATAATTAATATTGTAAACTCAAGATATTAATAAACCCAAGAGATTATTAATAATACAAACGAAAAGAACTAATAAACCCAAGGTTTAAATATTATAAACCAAAAGAATTGGTGAACCAAAGGGATAAATATTAAAAACACAAGAGATTAATAAACCCTAAGAATTGATATTTTAAACTAAACATCCTAATAAATTAATAAACCATAAGAATCAATATTTTAAACTTAAGATATTAGTAAACCAATGAGATTATTAACATTATAAACCAAAAGAATTAATAAACCAAAGGGTTTAATATTATAAACCAAAGGAATCAGCGAACCCAAGGAATAAATATTATAAACCCAAGGGATCAATAAGGACAATGGATCAATATTAAAAACAATAGAGATTAATAAACCTTAAGAATTAATATTTTAAATTTAAGATATTAATAAACCCAAAGGATTATTAATAATAGAAACCAAAATAAATAATAAACCGAAGGGTTTATTATTATAAACTAAAGGAATTGATGAACCCAAGGGAAAATTATTAAAAACTTAAGAGATCAATAAGGCTAAGGGATCAATATTAAAAACACAACAGAGTAACAAACCTTAAGAATAAATATTTTAAACTCAAAAACCTAAAAAATTAATAAACCATAAGAATCAATATTTTAAAATCAACTAATTAATAAACACAGTGGATTATGAATATTATAAATCAAAAGAATTAATAAACCCAAGGGTTTAATATTATAAACCAAAAGAATTGGGGAACCCAAGAGAAAAATATTAAAAACATAAGAGATCAAGAAGGCAAAAAAATTCATATAAAAAACAAAAAAAAATAGTAAAGGCTAAGAATAAATATTTTAAATACAAATGAATGAGAAACTCACATGATTAATAAAGAGATTAAAAAATCTTAAGAAACTTTTTTTTTAATAAAAAAAATTGATAAATTCACATGATTATTAACATTATAAACCGAGGGGAATTAACATGGTTTACCATGCTTGATTTAAACATTGACACAATTGTTGTCACAATGTGACGTTGGACCAACTATGACCATGGTTGGCCATGGGGAATTTTCATATTCAGACAATATTTGTCAGAATGTGACATTTGACCATGGATGACATTAATCGACAATATTAAAAACACAAGAGAGTAACAAACCCTAAGAATAAATATTTTAAACTCAAAAATCTAATAAGTGAATAAACCATAAGAATCAATATTTTAAAATCAACTAATTAATAAACACAATGGATTATTAATATTATAAACCAAAAGTACTAATAAACCCAAGGGTTTAATATTATAAACCAAAGGAATTGGGGAACCCAAGGGAAAAATACTAAAAACATAAGAGATCAACAAGGCCAAGGGATCCATATAAAAAACAAAAAACATTAGTAAAGGCTAGGAATAAATATTTTAAATACAAATGAATGAGAAACTCAGATGATTAATAAAGAGATTAATAAATCTTAATAATCAATTTTTTAAATAAAAATGATTCGTAAAGTCACATGATTATTAATATTATAAACCGAGGGGAATAAACATGGTTTACCATGCTTTTTTTAAACATTGACACAATTGTTGTCACAATGCGACATTGGACCAACTATGACCATGGTTGGCCATTGGTGATTTCCATATTGAGACAATATTTGTCAGAATGTGACATTCGACCATGGATGACATTGATCAACTATGGCTAACGCTAATTAAAAATGGTTTCCCACGGTTGATTTTCATAATGAGATAGTGCTTTTTATATTGTGAGATTGGACCATGCATTAGTATTAAATTGTAAGACTAATATTTGGATTTAATAAACTGAAGGGAATAATATTACGAACCAAAAGAATTCGAAAAATTAAAGAATCTATGTTATAAACCGAATGGATCAACAAATACATAAAATATTAATATTTCCCAAAAATTGTTTCGACGATGTCACAGCCCCGGACTGCCTTATTTTATTACTTAGAAACTTGGTTTTTAGGATTTTCAAGTATATCAAGCAATACAACCTAGATTAAAAATGAAATGATGCCATTTGGACTCCCGACACCTAGGAGTATAACGAATACAAATTTTATAAATTAGAAATTACATTATCATGTTAAAGGTATAATGTTGAGATAACGTTGAGTTACATTTCAATTCCCCATATCTCTTAAACCATCCATCCCAACAACGAACTAATGAAACCACCGAGAGAAGGAAGATGGACGAAAGTGAAATCACTGAAAACGTAAAGAAGGTAGGATGAAAGTAAATCTGTGAAATATTTATGCTTGGGATTGTCAGCACCATCATTAGCATATTGTTTTTGTTGGTGTTCTTTTCGAGTCAAAATAATAATCTCTTACAACAAAATAAGCAAATTAAAAATAATTAGAATACACATATCTTGCATTTATTTGGCATGCCTATTTTTTCGTAATGTTGTAATTTTGAGGACGTCTTGATGTAAACATGAGCACAAATATCCCCGAAATAATACTAGGGAATACTACCCATAGTATAATGTAGGAACTCTTTATGGGATCTCTCTAGGAGGTGTAAGCTGAAAATCACATTCCATCTTAGCTGCTATTATGTTATCATTAACTCCCTAGTTGTGGGGGACATGTCTCTACCATGCAAAGCCAGATCTTCCCAGGATGCAAGTGATATGCCTCGACCGTGCGAAGCTGGATCTTCTCCTGCCCTCACTCATGACACCATGAAAAACCAATTTTAACCTGATCCAGAACCCCATCTCAGCAATCATTCATACTTGTACTCTGAGCACCTGATCTTTTTCCATACACTGAATAACATGTAATCTCATGTGCGCTGTCCCAACTTGCATACGTAAGCGTGCAACAACACTTCAACATTTTCTCTCGTGACAAAAGTCTTCAAAATGCATAGTTACTCCTCATTCTATCATCCATTTGCAACACGAGTCGACCTCTAGAGCCATCTGTGATTATACCCTTGCCATCTTGCTGCTACTTCAGTTTCCCTACACAATCTGAGTGTGCTCCTCTAGTTGATCCCCTCATAGCCCCTCGATGTCCCCCGAAGGTGCGCACCTCGCTGTGGAAATCCCCTCCACTTTGGCTTCTTCTCGCTGCGCGCTCTCTAAGGCAGTCTCCCTTGCTACATGCCTATTTCTACATGCCCCCTTGTTTCATACCCCCTCGCTGGGCTTCTATGTTGCACATTCTCTTGTTGCACACCTTACTGCCTTAAGTCGGGTCTTCCCCCCCTGTGCTTGTTAGTCTCCCTATGGCTCCGTGACATCGTCAAAATACCATA